>JADDOH010009836.1:0-12545 GCA_016648135.1 Agrypnia vestita
TTCCCGGTGGGCGTCGTCCAGAGGGGATTTTGCTGCTGTATGCACGAGTCTGTCACTGTCCATTCTGGCGATCTCTCTAGAATCTCCTTCTGGATCTATTCCATCGTGCTATGTCCTCTATACTGCAGGTTTACCTTATGTCTGCATTTCGGACACGATCACGTATTGTTTTTCCAGTAATATATCTAAGCACTTTCATTTCAAATGATCTGAGGAGTCCTTTAGTGTCAGCCCGCGTCTCTATAGCGTACGTCATAATAGGTCACACACATATATTGCATATCTTGACTTTGCTTTCAGTATTCATATTATTTCAAATTAAAACTAGCCGTGCATAACAGAATTCGAGTGCCAATACTAACATAAGGAAGAGAAGTCTGGAATTGTCTACAGAATAATGAAAATACGTCGCCAAAGCGAGTATCTTATGAGTGAGTCTGTGTATGAATAAGTCTGTCTGTATCACAGTTAATAGAATTAAAAAATGGATGATTAGAAGATGATGACAACTAAAATATGACAGTATTGAATGCAACAGGCACTGAAACCATCAGTGAAATAACCGGGATGGTCAGGTAAGCCTAATATTAAAAGAAGGATGTTAGAAAACAATATTTGATGAGTACGCATAAAAGTGACGAACCAAGAATCTCAGGACAGAAAAGTACCTATGACGTTCTATTTTCTCTGCCTATGTCTGCGAAAACACGGCTTGATGATAAATAAGTAAATTTTTATATAAAACATATTGTCATGAAAGTCTAAAATAATGGTAACTGTACATTATCGAAGTCTCTCTAACATACTACACGAATCTAGAATCAACTGAACTATTCTCGAAGAAACCATAATCACTGGAAATATGGGGAAACCGGTCGAACATTCTCAATGAATCGCGAAACCAACATTTCTGTATAAAAACGGTGACAGGCACACACGAGGCCAGAGTTGTTTTGGAAGAGCGACCCTAGAAAGGCGTTTTACTAGAGACAAACTCAGGGTGGGTACTTGCTATAAGTGAACTAGTGCGAACCACAGCGAAACCACCTTGCAATAGACAAATGATAATGATTTTAATGATAATTAATGCGAATTACGAAAAAGGTGTATATTAAATAATGAAGCTCCGATTAAATTCGTATCCAGTGATTTTATTGCATCTATCAATTATGGTAAAGTCCACGCGTAAATATCAATAAATGTTCCCATCAATCACAACTTCAGTCACGTGAACTTAAAATTGACATGGAAGCCGTGTACAGTGTTTACGATAAAGGTGGGTATATTCCTACAGATTCATAGCAAATACAATGATGTCCAATATTGCAAGAGCTCCAATGAATGTTCGTAATTAAATATTTTCACCAGTCTTACGACAAATTTAGTTTTAAAAAACAATTTTTATCGTCTAAATATTTTACGGTTACGCAATAAGTCTTGCCTTCATAAATAATGGAAAATATTTTGGGATTACATTGTCTATAAACAGATTTGTGATTCTCAAAAATTTGTAACATCACGAATATCTCATTTGAAATTTATTCATTGAAAAATTAATATTTTTGAACACTAACATTGTCATTTCAATATTTCTACGAGTGATAATAAATTTCTCATATGAGAATAATATTCAAACGCATCTGTTTTTTTAGAAGATACATTTACAATTATTTAAACATAATTCGTTGTTATTTGCCTTAGGTACCTATGGGTAGAAATATCTCGCATATATTTCAAATATTTTCGAATATTATATCCTTTATTGCTAATAACTTTGATCGATTATAGAAAATAAATATTTCGCATATAAAATAACCGTCTATTTATTAAAGTCTAAATTCGTTGTTGGGATGGTATCCGTAAGATTCTAAAAATCCATTATAGATTCTAGCACCTTTTATGTAACAAGCTTATTTTCATTAACACAGTACAAAGGAACTAGCCTTTAAATACAGAGTTTTTAATTCATTCAGGAATTTCGAAATTCAGATTTTTATCCTTTTTAAACATTACCTTATACTCATATATTATTCAATTATTAATTCTCAGTTCAGAGCCACTCAATTCGTCACATCCAGTTTGTATATGGTTTCTACACTCAGTCAGAATCACCGAATGTAAACTAAGAATGCGAAGGGTGAGTTGAACAAAAGGTGCAAGTAATCAAGTATGTGTTGAATTATTATTGAATGTAATTTTTGATGTTAGGCACTGTGGAATTAGTCGTAATATAATGGTAAGATCCATTTTCTAATCGATTTATTTTATATATAATTTTATACTGAAGATTTTTTTTAATGGGCATCATAATAATACCCATTATATCACGAATGACAATGTTGCGAGGAGGGTAGTTCCAAATGTATTTACAAAATAAAGCGTAAAAAGGACTTCGTAGTTTTCGCGATTCAATCGTTGCGTAGTCTTTTGTCTGATGAACAATAATGCTGTCGAAGAAATCCAACCACTGAACGTTGATGTAACAAAGCGAAATATGTTATTATTCGATTTAATCCGAATTTTTTAAAGGTATCGGCGAATTGGTAGTCCTTTCGTATAATGGGAAATATCCGGTCGTTAGTTAAGGACTCGTTGACACTGCGCTCACACTTGCCTGTCTGTCCTTTGCCGAGGGTCTTCTCGAGCCTGTAGGGCCCCACATACTGCTGCCCCTCGCCGCCGCCCCCGTTCTCCTTCTGCATGTTGCTACACGTGACGCGACACGGCACTACACTCGCTGCACATCATAGTCTTCATCTGCAGATCGGCCGGCGCTGCCCCGAGCCGCTGGGGCGGCTGCCGGTCCTGGCGCACTGCCGCACTCCGCGCATGGCTCCGCGAGCCCCGGACCCCGCCAGCGCCGCTAGGGGGGCACCATCTCGCGCCGATGGCCGAGCTCGCTTCCGCGCGAACGAAGGTTACGCTAATGTCAGAAGAAACTGGCTGACGAGTCGAGCGATCGATATCGGAGCGGCTGTATGTCACTCTCGTCGAACCGTCCCCGATCGCCCCGTTCCCCGTTCCCGAGGACTCGCGCGATATTCCCTACGCCGGAACGAATCGCGTCGCGTTCACAAACATCGGCGCGAGAAATTCGCCGCTTCGAAATATAAACACATGTTCCCGTATAAAAATCAATACTGCACGGCTCGGTCTCCCTTCCGAAGCGCTCCCCTATTCTCCGCGGAGGCGCCGAATGGCCGCGGGCCGCGCGACACGGATGGCCGGAACCGCCGGCACCGCGCTAACGACAAAATGTCCCGAACAGCGACGAGCTGCGAGGAGTGCGAGGCTCCATGTTGGCTCCGTCCGTGGCGATCAGCCTCTCTCCCGCTGCGGCGCGCCGCGGTGTCGGGGGTTGAAACGCGCGCAAAAACGCGCGCAATTTTCAAACCGCGGAAGACTTTTTCTCATTATTTTTCAACGGGAAACTGATGACAATCGACCGGGCGTCAGTTTCTCCTCGGGTTTTGAAAGTAGAACGAACAAAATAGGGGACATTATTTGCGTGTTTGAGTTGAATTTTTTGTTGATTTTACTGGCGCATGCGCGGTGCGCCGCGGGGGCGGGGGTGGGTCGAGGCAGGCTGCCAACCGAAGGGACGGACCAGGGGGGGAGCTGCAGTGTGCGGCGGCGAAACTTGGAAACGGTTAATGGAAGGATGAAAGCCGACTGAGTGGAAACGCGATACGACGAAGGAACTCGGAACATCAAAGCGGCCTCCTTGGAGCGAGTATTTGTTTGTTAGATGTGAGCTGAAAGTTAATTACGCTTTTATGCGCGGAAATTTATTTATGTAAGCCTTAATTTATTATTTAGACTTACGACAAATTTATTTATCAGTATGATCGGTGGTATAAATAATACGTAATATAATTATACCAACTTGATTACGAAATTAGTTTATTTTATTATGTTAACATATACGGCGATAAATATACGGCCACAATACGAACAAATAATAAATTCGTAGAAAAAAGAATGTACAAACAAAGAAAACGTCGGTTAAAAGAATATATAGAAAAATAATGCTAAAAATAATAAAACACTGTAAAAGTACACAGTACATAGAATAATACAATAACTTCGCAAAAGTTTAGGAAAAATTCAAATTTACCGAGAAAAATATAAAAAAGACAAATCTAAATAAATATAGGGCTCCTTAAATCATCCGTTTTTTGACAAATTTAATCAGTATATTTGTGATAAATATATGATGTATTATATAGATAGTAAATAAATTTAAATTATAATTTTTAAAATATTTAAAACACACGCAATTAAAATTCACGTGCACCGAATGACGAGCGCTTGATTGTGCAGAATGTTTACAAGAACAGGTACAAGAAGAAAAGTGTTAGCCGCGGACGATGGAGTACTAAAGGATGATTGAAAATGTTTTTTTTTTTTCATAGTTAGTGCAAAAGCATTTTTCATTTATTAAAACCAATCGGATTTTGGAAAATATTATTTCCTTAATCACAAAAAACTTCATTTCAATCACATATATACAAAGAAATTCACAAAAAATTTACTATTAGAGTGCAGGTCGGTGGAGGCACTGAATTTTGTTCCGAAATTACAACTTCACAAAAAAATGTGTAAATATTTTAGAATAAATTGTTCCTTATATTCTCCAGAATAAAAATTGGAATACAAATGATGCTCTGCATATAAATGAACGTATAACAGTACGAAGGAACAATTATGGTAATCAGATATGAACACAGTCTCTCTAGTCATGTTCTTCACGCCTGAGATATTTGAGGATCGGTCAATTGACAAATATGATAAAAATAATACATCTAAGTTATACCATATAATACATCGAAAATTAATTTGGAATTAATATATATATATATATAAAAAAAGAAACCCGTGTTTCCCTATCCGCCAAGTTTTCTTCACAACCAGATACTACCACCCCCTGGTGGTTATAGTGGTGGATAGCCCTTAGCGTCCCATTTAAAATGTGCGAGTTTGGTGGGGGTGGCTGAGCGTAGGTGGGAGTGGGTGACGAAAATATTCTTTCTAGCACATTGTTTTGTTATGGGAAGACCGCAAATGATTCAGATTGTTTCAAAATAGGCGCGACGACTGTGTCGGTGAGTCTAGAAGGTTCCGGAAAAACCTGCTCTAGAAAGTTCTGGAAGGAGAGGGTTCTAGAAAATTCCCGAAAGTTATATAAATTTCTAAACTGAGTGGCGGAATGTGTCGGTGAGTATAGAAGGTTCCCGTACATTCAATAAATTTCTTGAAAGTTCTGGAAGGAGCGTGTTCTAGAAGGTTCGCGAAAGTTCTATGTCGATGCAAATAGTGTACAGAAAATCTACGCGTGCGAAGCCGCGCGGGCACAGCTAGTTTTAATTATAATTGCAAACTAGTATACAGTATCGTCCTATAAATAACGTCGGTCACCTCATTCATATATTGTAAGGAAGCCCTCCCACGTATGATATTTTTGTTTCGAGAGTAGCTGAAAAAATCGATATAATGTATTAGCGGATTCAATCTTCATTGTTCTGAAATATTAAAGGTAATACTTAAAGTTAGCTAATTAAAGTCAACTGGTAACGTGTACCAAAAAAATTTTGTTACTGTTCAAAAACACAAAGGTTTTATTGTTAGCAGTGTTTATCAGAACAGTGCTTATATAGGCGTCTCAAACATATGTAATTTGAAGAATTAGCATACCAAGATTTTGTGGAAACTTCGACCAGTTTTAGAAAAAAAAATATTGTAGATGCTATAGGAAGGAGCTTTATACTTTGTAAAATGAGATTAGCGTTTCAAGGCTCATTAATAGATCGAGTAATGTTGAGAGAATGTCCGAATTAGATATTTGGAAGGTTGGACTGGTATTAAGGTATTGGAAGGCATCGCTAAATACCAGACTGACAGGGCGCAAAAGTTTGGGAAGGCAAAAACTTTAAGGCAGCGACAATGCTTTCAGTGACATACGTGTATTAGAAATTCAATACTGTTTTGTTCTCAGATCAACGAAAGAATTCTGCGAATCTTCAATACCCCCTCTACATCTATTTATACTTCTTTGAAAACTCTAATCAGTTTATTTGAAATCTCATCAACAATCCTGTCACTCAATTAGGAAGTTCACAACAGCAGAGGAGAAAAATCAAAGAATATTTCTTAAATCTCTGACATATCAAAAAGTGTCATTGCTTGATACATACGACAAGAAGAAACTCAAAAATTTTAATCTAATCTCCCTATGAAAAGGACAAAAAATTACAGACCTAATGTCACTCTCCAAATTAGTCAATAATAAAGTAGACACCCCATCAATACTATCAAAAATATACATAAAAATCCCTGTGCGATCACTAAGATTTCCACACGATACACAGACGTGGACGTGGTAAAATAAAATCAACTCGACGATAGTGTAGCGCAAAACCGTGCTCAATGGAGAAAGCGGACAAGGAAGACTTAACGGTCTAGGAAGAAGAAGAAAGAAGAAAAAGATCACTAAGATTTCCAAGCCTATTTCACACTCTCTCTATAACACCAATGGCTCTTGATCAATCACTATAACGAGATATCATCCAGAAACGGCAACCTAGATATAGAGCTCATGACAAAAGTTCACTTCAAAAACCAAAATACTGATAAACATAGTTGACGGTCACGTGAAATATACACTCAAACACATGCAAAATTATTTTGCGCCAAGAAAAATTACTTCTAGATACACGACGTTGACCTTGGAACCCTCACACTCGTTGTATAACTTGTTAATCTCCCTCACATTTCTTAATTGTATTTGTTGATTGCGAAACTCTTTTGTTATGAGCATTATTTATAATTTCTTTATCACAAAAAGTATAATAATATTCTCTTCAAGTCACAAAATATTTAAAATTTGTACACTAATATCACTCTTGGACCATTTATCACAGTCAACAACGACCTACTGATGATAGAATGACGGTGGTTTTGCATAGGTAATGAATTTTGAGACCAAATTATTTCCGTGCGAGTCACTTTATTCTTTCTTTTGATTAAAATATTTTCCTACTAGCGCCCACAGAATTGATTTATAATTAAATTGTTGACCTTGCATGTTCCTATGCAATAATAAAAATATATGACAGGGCCACCCTAAAAAGGGATTCATGGATCATGGACCCCAAGGGGGGGACCGTCCACTTAATACGTCACGCTATTTTTGACATTTTACCCCTTTTCTCATGCACCGTCACTTTTATTCGCACTCTCTTTATTGCATCCCCTTTATATAACATTCATCTGGCACTCTAATTGCGTAATTTGCGAAAAATTAATTATCTGAGAAATTTGAAATCACACTATTGAAATTAGCGAAACGCCTGTGGAAGGCAAATCTATAACACGAGTGTTGTATAGATTAACGGTAGGCATGTGATATTGTTTGTAATAAACTATCGTAAAGACCACTGACTTTAAATTTAAGATCACGGATCTATGTAAACAAAATACACTATTTTAGCTTCTTGATTATTTTCGCTCACTTTGAAAAAAATTGAATATCAAACACTAAACATGATACTTTCATAAATGAATTCTTACAAAATGAAGTTTGTTGATGGTTTATATTTATTTAGTCTTATTAATTTCTGCTTTGTGAGATTAGAGTGGATTACAAGAATTAATGTGACGAAGACCAAAAAGTATAATCGTCATCATCATCATCATCTTAATCCCCTTGTCCTAGTAGGATCGGGGGCGCAAAGACTCGACATGGTGCTACCATATTCCCGTGTTTTGCGCTGCTTCCGCAAGAGTCAACCAGTGCAGACCCATTCTGTTTTCATGCACATTTTTTGTTGCTTCTCCAGCTTCATCTGGGGCGACCCACCCGCCATCTTCCTTCCGGGGTTGCAAAGAGGATTCTTCTTGGTATTCGTTCCTCTGGCATTCTTAGCACATGTCCAAGCCACCTCGTTTGTAATTTTTCCATGTGTAGGAGTAGGGGCTCCATGCCGAGTGTGTGCCTTATGTCGGCACTTCCATCAGTGTGACACACGATACGGCCTCTAGAAAACTCATCTCACTAGCCAGGATCCTTGCTCTCACTCTCTCTGTTAGGATCCAAATTTGATATTAGAATAGGCCTGTACACAGATTTGAAAACAGTCACTTTTGTCTTGTCAATTAAATTGACAAAAAGTATAATATAAAATTATTAAGTATATTTGGAAAAAAATAAAATCAAAAGCGTGGGGCGCTTTTTCTCAAACCCCAAGAATCGCTTGCATAAAAAAAAATCTCATACCCATTGGACTACGAGGGTGGCCGCATTTTTTTGTAAAAGACTTTGTAATGTATGTATATAATTTTTTCTTTTATCTCCCGGTGAACTTGCAAATCCATTCCTGGAAGACTCTCACAGATTGAAATTATTAAATTACGTCACTAGCATCACCCCTACCCCCCTTTTCACATGGTCACGCTACCTTCCACCTCCTCCCCCGTAAACCTCCCTAACTGCAGGACGCATTAAAAAAAAGGTCCCGAAGTATTATATTGTAGATTGTGCACATGTTGTAATGACTTTTTGTTTTAAAATAAGTCAATGCCTTTTTTTTGCCTTGCCTCACACAATTACACAAATCGCGAAAATGTTCAGAAGGTAGCTACCAGATCATTATGAAAGCATGCAATGTTCAGATTTGATTCTTTCCACATTCAATTCGATTTCACTAATGTGTAGATTATACAGGGTTATTTGTAAAACATTAATAACCTCGCAGGACTATATTCCTGCCTTGATTATGAGTCGAAAATGTTCAAGCTATTATGACCTAATATCAATAGTTAAGGAGATATGCGACATCAAAGTTTGCATGTTTTTTTCAATATTTCTGACTTTTTTTTTGTAAAACGTTGGGCTATCATTACAGTAACTTATATCGAAAATGAACAATTTATTCCCTTTAATACAAGTCAAATAAAAAAAATAAAAACCTTAGAATTCCATTTGGAATTTTTTCAGGGTTTTTATCATTTTGTTTAACTTGTATTGAAACGAATGAACTTTTCGTAATCGATACGAGTTACTGTAATGATAGTCCAACATTTTACAAAAATAAGTCAGAAATATTGAAAAAATAATGCAAACTTTGATGTCGCATATCTCCTTAACTATTGATATTAGGTCATAATAGCTTGATCATTTTCGATTCATAATCAAGGCAGGAATATAGTCCAGCGAGGTTATTAATGTTTTACAAATAACCCTGTATAAGGAAAACAAACACTACGATTCATTTCTTTACTAAAAAAACTTTTACGTGACGTGTGTTCAAAAAATATCGAAAAGCATTTATTCATAAACACTATAATTATTCTAATATCCTTCAAGTGATGATATCTAATAGCATAATCCCTTCGATAATGCACACATTACTCCCAGCGTATAGTATTAGTATGTATAGTAGTAGTAGTATTAGTATGCTTGGAATGATGTTCGGCTGAGCCGTCGCGTTCCGCGTAATGTCTTCTCTTGATTCAAATCCGCTCTCTTTTAGCGACATTTTTAACTTGGGGGAAAAGCCAAAAATCATACGGAGCTATGTCGGGAGAGTAGGGAGCTTTTAAAACCAGGGGAACGCTGTGTTTGCCCAAGAACAGCTGCTTCGCAAAAATTTTGCATACACTTTCTTCAAACCTAAATTTTCCTACCTTTAGAAAGGAAATACATAAATATAAGCACACCCTGTCTTCGACACGGTATTGAAAGCTAGTATTTAATCATATCAATACTCATAGCAACATATCGCAGAATATTATGAAATATTAAAATCTGAATGATGAAGTAATTATTGTGATATTACGAGATACATCTTTTATTTTTTCAAAATATGTGCTTACAAAAAGGTCATGCTTCAATGTTCTTACTGCGCGCCTCTGACATATAGTGATGATGGACCCTGCAATGTGATCTGAGACGTCGGCCAGAAAGGATGTATTAAAATTGCAGAATATCTCATAAAAACCTGACCAGTAGGTTTCAGTTTTTATATCTTTTTACCATTCCCAAGCTGATCTCTAAGTTTATATCTAAATCAAACTCTCGACACAAGAATATACATGGTATTAAGATTTATCACGTCTCGTTCCGTGGATTATATCATAAACCATCTCGTCTTACAGAAAACTACGATACATAAAACTGAGCAACTTAATTAAATGTTCACCTATTAGTAAAATTGAAGAATTCTTTTTGTACCCACTGTGTCCTTAGTGCCTTTTCAGTTATTGATTTGTACATTAACAACTCTTCCAGCAAAGCAGTGTAGGTGCATAGCTACCCGAGAATTCTGGACATATTTCTGACCAAGTATTTTTGTTTGAAATGAACGAATGCCAAAAGAAATATTAATTATTGCTGCAGATTTCAATGTATTAAAAACACGGTAGTATTTAATTACGTATTTAACCATACACTCTGTGATACATTTTTCCGAGACTTATTTTTGAAGTTATATTTCTTTAGGCGCGTTAAGGTGAAATTTCATTCATGAGACGGAATTTTTCACACGTGAAATCATTTGATGCATTTTTTTTATAGCTTTTAGCATCTGCGAAGATCGATACATGTCGCCGCTGCGCTGAATGACGTCCGTCTCTTTGCCGACGTATCTCTTTAGTTGTCAGTTCTTGAGGCTGGTTCGTGTCTCGCATCTTGACGTTAACATACTTCTGTATTTCATTGTGGCCTTCATTCTGGCGGCTGTGCCGTGAAAAGTGATGCGCTATTTATTTTGTACTAGCTTTAACCCGTCAAAAATGACGGAACATTGGTTCGCGTTTTTGCTAAGCCCTAGTATATAGCCCTGGCACGGAGTTAAGGCGAAAAGTGAACGAAATTACGGACGTTACATGATGTTACGGACGGATAAACAACGGAATTATTATGTTTGATTTATGCCTTGAAGTACAACATCTAACGCGCGTACATAAGTACACGCATCCGATTTTATAATAATGTTGACGCAGCATGAGGCCACGAGGCTCATTTACTATAGCGATACACGTAAGAAAAACACCCATGTTTAAGAAAATTACATATGTATCCGTAATACATTTGTCTAATGAACAAGCGATTGGCGATTCGAGATACGTACCGTGAAAAAGTGCAAACTTCAATGTGGCTTATCTCCAAAACTATTAAGGTATTTTTGCTTGAACATTTTGAATTCATAATTAATTACATTATACATACATAGCCGATAGCCAAGTGTGTTACTAGTGTCTGGCGTGAAGCGGTCATCTTTTTTCTTCTCAGATATATTAGGTCCTTACAAATGAAATTGGCGTTTTGCCGTACTGGCAAATTTGATCTCAAATATCTTCTCTTTGGTTAGGAATTCCAAATCCAAATTTATACAGCTATTTACTCATGTATTTGTGTTTTGAAAATTATAATTCATTTGTTTTTTCCTCAATTGTTTTCTTCTTTGCGTCACTCAGTTTACAAAATGAAAAACTTGAAATATCGCGTTATTTACGAGTACGAGTTCCACCGTGGCACCAGTGCTGCAGAAACGGCTCGAAGGATTAATGATGTGTATGGCGACGGTGCCGCAAAAGAAAACACAGTGCGTTTTTGGTTCCAACGTTTTCGTTCTGGAAATTTCGACCTGCAGAACAAGCCCCGTGGACGGCCGGAGACCAAAGTTGATAATGAAGAATTGAAGGCTATTGTGGAAGCGGATCCATCGCAAACCACATCCGAGTTAGCTGCAGGCTGCGGTGTTAGTGATAAAATGTTTTAATCCACTTGAAGCAAATTGGTAAGGTGAAAAAGCTTGAAAGGTGGGTACCTCACGAATTGAGTGAAGCAAATCAACAAACGCGCGTTGACTGCTGCGTTACATTACTCAACCGGCACAATAATGAAGGGATTTTAAATCGAATCATTACCTGTGATGAAAAGTGGATCCTGTACTATAATCGGAAGCGCTCATCGCAATGGCTGAACCCTGCCAAACCAGCCAAACCATGCCCCAAGCGAAAATTGACTCCAAAAGAGTTACTTGTGAGCGTTTGGTGGACTAGTGCTGGTGTCGTTCACTACAGCTTTCTTAAATCTGGCCAGACGATTACGGCAGATGTCTATTGTCAGCAACTGCAAACCATGATGGAAAAGCTAGATGCTAAACAACCGAGGCTGGTTAATCGCTCTAGGCCACTGCTGCTTCATGATAACGCTAGACCACACACTGCACAACAGATGGCTACCAAATTAGAGGAGCTTCAATTGAAATGTCTAAGACATCCACCGTACTCTCCGGACCTTGCCCCAACAGATTACCATTTTTTTCGAAATTTGGATAACTTCTTGCAAAGGAAAAAATTCAACTCCGATGGGGCAGTCCAAACCGCCTTCAAAGATCTTATTGATTCCCGTCCGAATGGTTTTTTTAGTAAAGGGATCGATGAACTACCTATGAGATGGCAAAAGTGCATAGATAGCAATGGTACATTCATTGATTAAATAAATATATTATAATAAAAAAAAATCGGCTTTATGTTCCTCC
>JADDOH010009837.1:0-12689 GCA_016648135.1 Agrypnia vestita
GTTATTAGGTTTGGTTAGGTTAGGTTATTAGTTTTGGTTAGGTTAGGTTATTAGGTTTGGTTAGGTTAGGTTATTAGTTTCGTTTAGGTTAGGTTATTAGTTTTGGTTAGGTTAGGTTATTAGGTTTGGTTAGGTTAGGTTAGGTTAGGTTAGGTTTGGTTAGTTAGTTAATTTAATAATAAATTTATAGGTTAGGTTGGGTTACTTGATTTAATAACAAATTTATAGGTTAGGTTATGTTTGGTAGATGATTTAATAACAAATTTATAGGTTAGGTTGTGTTTGGTTAGTTGATTTAATACCAAATTTATAGGTTAGGTTAGGTTAGTTAATTTAATTATAAATTTATAGGTTAGGTTAGTTAATTTAATTATAAATTTATAGGTTAGGTTAGTTAATTTAATTATAAATTAATAGGTTAGGTTAGGTTAAGTTTGGTTAGTTAATTTAATTACAAATTTTTAGTTTAGGTTATATACTTTTTTATTGCGAATTTATTTTTAGATCACGTTATGTTTCGTTATTTTTATTTTCTAGTTGTGGAATCGTTCTTCAATATTATTATTTGTTCAATTAAAACTGTGTGTAATGCAGTATATTTTATTGTTTTATAGTACTTACTTTTATCTTTGAATAAAATATCGTGTTGTTTATGGTTTGCATTTTGTATAGATAAAATGGATAAAATATTTTTGGTCTATATTCTATGATAAAAACGTTTATTTGTTAAATTTATGAAGAAAATAATTACGATTTTTTAATTAGAATTACTTGTGTAATATTAATAAATATAAGAGTGCGACATTATTTTATGACATTATTGAAATCAGGACACTTAAATTTACCGGAAAAATTTATTTATGTTTCATATAACTTTCAGAATTCAAAGGAAAAGGTTTAATTGTCAAAACTTACTATGAAAATAATTACGATTTTTAAATTGGATTTACTCGTATAATATTAATATATACAATTGTGCGACATTATTTTACGACATTATTAAAATCAGAATACTTAATTATACAGAAAAAAGGTATTAATTATTATTAGAAATCCCAACGCCCTATTCTGCATTTGTCCCTTTTGGCGTAAGCAAGTTTAAAGGCAGTTATTTTATTTTTAAAAATGATATATTTTTGACACTTCACGCCATAGATGCCGGCACAAATTATATGTTTATGCTGTTTTATTCATAGTAATTGACAAATCACGTTTATCATGAGTGGGCCCATTCATTATCTTTCATATCAGCTCCTGCATTGCGCCGGCGAGGCGTGGCGGCGGCGGCTTGCCATGCAATATAATGAATGCCCCGCATTAGCTGAGAAAAAATCATTGTGAATTTGAATTTGGAGATTATTGTTCCCAAGAGCTTATCTCCATTTTTAACACAAAATTGACGTTTTCCCTATCGGATACGATAAGGAAGGATAATTTTCTATGGTTTCTTTTGTCAAAAATGTTTCGTTTTAAACTTAAAATAACTGTTTTTAAATTTGCTTGCGCCAAAATTTGACATCATTTATCTTATCAGGACCCTTTATTATGACAGGGATTTTTTTTTATGAAATTTGTGTTTCATTTGTATTAGGTACTAACTTATTCCCAGAAGATGCATGAAAGTAGATGAAGTAAAAATGGTGGTCCAGGATAAAAGAGTGTTGTTCTGTCCTGTCTGCCTTCCCCTCTTTTCTTCCCCGTAAACAGCGATTAGATTAGATAGTCATTTGGTAATGATTTTTTTTTTGGGAAACGAAAATTCCGCGTATTTTCTGATCAAACCTTGTATGCCGTGAAAGCTCTCAGCCGCAACCTTTTCCGTAATATTCCTTTTATTACAATTCCTCGCTGGTTACAGAAATAAGCGTGGCGTCCCGATTACACAGCAAACATAATGACAGTTTGTCCGTAAGCCAAAACCCCCATTTAGACGCCATAACTGGACAATAGGCGGCCATTATCGGTCCTTGGCACATCATTTGTCGCCATTATGTGCCGCCTTTATTTGTCGCCGTTATTTGTTGCCGTATCATTTGTCGGCGTTTGTTGCCGCATCACCGCGGGACAATTTCCCTCTGCGGCGACCTTTCGCAGAAAGAAGACGGTTGACAGGCCACGGAAAAACAGACGGGGGAGCCGTACTCATTTATCGTACGTGTGCAGGTTGATAGCCACGGCCTTATTAGGCCAGGTGTAATGCCGTGATCCAAGAATACGGTCCCATGGTTTATACAACAGATCCGTCTGAAAATATATATTTATCGATATAATTGAATGTTTTGATTACAAAATTAAGGATATTTATTTTTAGCGAAATTTAAAATAAATTAAATTTTAATAAATATTATTATTAAGTTCTACGGGTTAAGTAGCTGTTTCGGCTTGTAAGGCCATTATCAAACAGTGGATATACCACGTACAAACGACTTATTTATACAATTTTAAGTTACCCCTTCCCGTTTAGAGTAATTAGATATTTGTGGTGAAGCCCTGTAGTAATGTTTTTTCCCGGGCACTTATCATTAAAGGTGCCTCGGTTAACGTTATGCTTAATTATCAAAAATTCCCCGTTTTCTGCAAGTGTTATTTATAAATATTATTTTAATTTATGTCCTTGATTATTGGTTTTTTAAAAATATTTAGAAGTTGAGAGAAGATCATTTTTTGTTGATTATTTAAAAGTTTAATATTTGGATCCTTTTTATATTTATTTATTTCTAGTTGCTCAAGTAAATTCATCCTAAAACCTTTTGTTTCTATATGTAAAGGTTTTGGTTCGTTATCACCTTGCGGGACGTGGTTTTCATTTAACAAATGGGCCGCAAATTTTGACTCTAAATTACTTAAATATACTTACTATATACTTAACCCGTAGAACTTAATAATAATATTTATTAAAATTTAATTTATTTTAAATTTCGCTAAAAATAAATATAGAGTTCTACAAATTAAACACAAAAACCATAAATAAATAAAAAAAAAATTAAGGATAATTGACGCTTAAATAATGAGTATTAATAAACTATTAGACTCAAAATTTTCGAAAATTGTATCATACATTTTGAATGTCAGTCACTACTTTAAAGACCATAGAAAAAGGTATACAGAAGAAAAAGCGCGTTATTATATTATAATTACGCTAAAAACTTCGCCACGGTCGTCGTGGTAGGATTTTTTCTATTGCAAAAACATTTTGGAGTAAATTACAAAGATTAAAAAATATCGGAATATGAACAAACTGATATTCAGAAATATTAAAATTATATTAAACTATCTGAAATTAATCGTTGTTATCAAAATCCGTGTATTTATTGTCATAGAAAACAGTCAATAGTGACGCGAAAATATATTTTTTGTGCTGGCAATACCGCTTTTTGACGTTTGTCGTAAGTATATAAGTATATTTTCTTTCGTATTTCTCAATTGTTTTTATTTTTTGCCTTAAACATGTTTCAATAAAATATTTTTATATATTTATTAACATTTATTTTACATTTTTGAACAAAGTTAAGATACTTCGTTTTTATAAAAAACTGCTAAATAAGCTTATTCTCAATTTTTTCTCCGTATTTATACTTTGCAAAGTAAATGGCTATCGCATTTTACTTGAATGTGATTGACATAAATAATCATTTTCAGTATTCACAAATACTGTACAAATTGATATATTTTTAAAATATACATGTTTTGTCTGTCACTGACAGCTACCATAAACATTACTTTTATCTCCGGAATGTTAATGCCATTATGGACTTGTGTTAGAATATTTCGTCTTTCGTTAATAAGATCAGCCTTCAATAGGTTTGTGCTATTGTAGACCACTTCCCTTTTCTTGATATTTTGTAAATTTTATTTTCCGTATTGAAACTTGTCATGTAGCAGACACAATTGGCCGCGAAGCGGCTGACGTAGGCTCCCACAGTGCCTGGCATATAGCAAAGAAAATAGCTACATGCTACATTAAAACAACAAAATAGCCGCTTGCCAGGCATAGCAGAAAGCAATTGAAGACATCTGGTTGCTTATCTTCTGTATTGAAAAATGGAAACTTGACATGAAGCAGACAGTGTCCCAGGTATATATTTTCATCTATTTCAATATTTTTGTTATTGATTGTGATGATTTTGTTTTCTGGACTCAAAATTTTTATTTTCTTTATATTCACCTAAAGAACAACTTTTCTCGAAGCCTCGTGTAGTTATTCTATCATTATACTTAGTTCTTTGATGTTTTCACTTACAACTACTATGTCGTCAGCAAATCTTAGGTGACTTATGTATGTGCCATCTATCTTCACACCTTTGTTATCTCAATTAAGGGTCTTAAATATATCTTCTAAGGCTAACGTGAAGAGTTTAGGCGAGATTGTATCACCTTGTCGGACACCTTTTTCTATTTTTTATTTTCTCAGTTCTTGTGTTGTTGTCAATTATAACATTCATAGTTGCATTTTAATATATAAATTTTACTAATCGGTTAAGTATTGACTTGATATAACGTGACGAAAGCAGAGTGAAACGTCGTCAGTGTTGCGTTAAGTACTGGCTAGCAATACCGTGTCGGAAGTAGGGTGTCGCTGTGTTTGTGTTACGTCGCAATACCGTGCAGGAGACATGTATCATCATGAGTTGTCTTGTCTTATGTGTATGTTTCATCTATTGTCTGAGCATCTTTGCAGAATCTGTGACGAGATTGGTTTTGAAGCGCCGGATACCATGATGTTTTTAATTTGAGACCATCAAATCTATTACTATTCATGTGGTGCTTGTAGATTTCGAGTGCCTCCTTGACAAGACGTGCATGGTGACTGATGAGAAAGGTCGTAAAAACACGGCATGTTACCCCAGAAAACACAAACTAGAAGAGAACTATGAGTTTTTCTGTGCGACGAATGGAATTGAGATCGCCGATATCCGATTGGAAATTGGAAGGAATGAAATAAATGATGGCGTGGTGTTATTGACACTCCCGTACCAGAACGGGGTACATTAACCAAAATTTTTTATTTTTAAAACTACTTAATAATGACAGTGAGCTGGTATTCTTTATAAGCTAATTTCTATATATATATATATATATAAATATCCCAAAGAAAACAACGCCCAAATACAATAAAGTGATAATGTGTAGTGAGACAGTCAAAAGTAGAAAAAATTAGGGTTTTCCATAAGCAATCGTCAATATTCTACACGATACGCTTACTTCATTCTAGTAATGGTATTTTAACAGCTTCCACAATAATCGTTATTTGAGATTTGTATCTGGTTGAATCGGTGAATGGTAACAGTTACCAATCATCGATACAATCAGATACAAATCTTATATAAATGTACCATGGATACCGGTTAAAATAACGGTCATGAGATGTTAGAATACTACGCTACTATTTCTTATAAAATGACGATAAATTTACTAGAATCTTGTTCGCATTGTAAAATGTGTTTTTTTTGGAGGCGGGGAACTTTAATATGAAATAAAACACAGGAAAATATTGTTATTATCCATGAAATTGGCTTTATTTGATATATATTTTTATGGCATTGATGGCTGGCGTATACACGACGTAATCTAAAAGTTTATAAGAAATGCAATAAAAAATATTATAGAACATTTAAAAACCATTACACTTCATTAAACCGTAAATTTGAGCGGGGTCCCATCGTACCCCGCTCCGGACTCAGATTCTATTTACGATCATCCGGTACCCAAAGGTTAATAATTCTGTTTCTTTGGGGATCTATTCAATATCACGGCCCAGACTAGGTATCCTTCGCCGTCGTGTTATTGCTGTCATCATTGCATGGAAATTTCCCCAAGGGATGAAAATTCCACCCGGGGGATGAATGTGGGGATACCTCCTTTTATCGCGGCCGACTTATTTGGATGTCAACGAATTGAAATATTACGGGGAGGCCGCGGGCGCGTGTGTAAGATAATTGAACTGAAAAGGGTAGATAGCTTGGCTGAGTGGTTCGTGACGCGGGTAACCGCCAGAGTGCTATTAGCGGCTGCGCGCGGCGGTACATAGATGGCGCCTTCTTACTTGATTCTTTACTCTCTCTCTGTATGGAGATGACTGTTTCATTGAGTGGTTTATTTATCGGTGGGGAGCAGGGCTGCATAAAACCTTAAGACGGACAAGCCTTAAGCCTTTTTGAAGTGAAACTTCTTTGGGCACATTAGAGTAAATTCAGATTCACGTTACTTATCCCAGTTCGGAAAAACAGGCATAATGATATAAGCTTTGTATGCGTAGATTTATCGCGTAGCGGATAACAAGTCTGCGATTCGGAAGATTCAGGGTTAGAATCCTAATAGTATTGAAATTATTTGGAGTTTTAAGTAATATTTGTTTTAGATTTGCATTGCTAAATATTATCATTATTTATTTATTTATTTATACAGTTGATAAATAATAAAGCTTTTTATGATAAATTAAATCAATGTTATAACATTTTAATGACATTATACTCCCCATAGTATGAGCTAATAGCTCGAGCTTATAGGCGGAGTATTTACAAGCCAAATTAAAGTACAAAAGCAGAAACCATTTAGAAGTAGTATTTATTCTTCAAAATTTGAGTATTAATTTACCTGCGTTTAGAACTTATTAGAACATTTATTATTTACCCGTCAAAATGACATAATTTTATTTCTACATATTTAGGACGCGAGTTACGGCTGTGAGAACAGCGCCATTCAGCAAAGCTTAGCGTCTGGGTAGCGTTAGTGACTGACATTATTACATAGAGAGTTATGATTATTTTTTACCTTTTATACATGATTATTATTTTACTAGACGTACGTCCGTGAAAAATCACGGGAATTAATAATAATTGATAACGATCCTTGCGTGACCGCGTAACATTAACCGCGCGCTGAATGCGTGTCACACTCTAATTAACTAAAGTTGTTAAGTTACAGACAGACAACGAAAACAGATATCATCATTATTAACAACGGACTTAGTAACCTAGCAAATTTTGTATTTTGATGATCCGTTTTAAAAAACGAAAACACTCTACGAAAATTAACACACATTACATTATGTCATTTTTAAGCAGGGATAGGCAGAGACTTGTCCACAAATCTCATACAAATTTAATAAAAATATGTATTTTATTAAATTTGTATGAGTTTTGTGAACAAGTACAGCTGTGTTGTGTATTTGATGACATGATTATTGTGTTGTGTATTTGATGACACAAATTATTTGAAAAAAAAAAGCGCCGGTACCTACTTTTATATTGGTATGAGACAAAATATTTATAACGATATCAAAATAAAAGGTTTTTTTGTAAAACGGCGCCATCTCTTGGACGTAAAAGCAACACACACTACCTATACCTATATAACTCAATGTCTGTTTGTCTGTTCTCTACACAAATCTACACTGTTTGTTCGATTCAACTCAAATTTTGTATACTTATTCCAGAAGACCCCGCGGGTAACATAGGCGACCCCCTCCCCTTCCCTTTTACCCCTTTCCCCTCCCCTTTTACCCCTTCTATATTTTCAATGCAAATCCGTACCGTTTGACCGATCCAACTCAAATTCTGCAAACTTATTATTTAGGTCCCGTTGGATAACATGAGAGACCTTTTCCCCCTTCCCCTTTACCCCTACTCCCCCTCTTATATATTTTTAATGCAAATCTGTACCGTTTGACCGATCTGATCAAAATTTTGCATACTTATTATTTAGGACCTGGCGAATAAGATTAGCGACATCAACCCCCTCCCCCTTTACCCTACTCTCACTACTGATAAATTTTGCTGTGCAAATCTGCACCGTTTGACCGATCCGACTCAGTTTTTGCATACTTATAATTAAGGAACCGGCGGGTAACAAAGGCGACATTTCCCTATTCCCCTTTGCCCCATCTCTCCCCGTGATATATTTTCATTTTCTGTTCAAATCTACACCGTTTGACCGATCGGACCCAAATTTTGCATTGATATATTTTTTGAACAAATCAACATTTATTTATCAATTTATCCTTTAAGACCAGTCGGGTAACAGAGGCGACAACTCCATCCTCCCCCTTTACTCCTTCCTCTACCCCTGATATATTTTCAATGAAAATTCTACCGAATTATGCATAAATATTCTTAAGTACCTGGTGGTAAACATGGGTCACATTTATCCACCCTGGACATTCGAGCCTAGATTACATGGAAACATGTTTTTTTAGAGGTTTTGCAAAACAATGGGACCTTTGTTTCCCCTCACAATCTTATTTTTAACTTAATCCTCGACCCGTGCAACGCCGGGAAGGAACAGCTAGTTATAAATAAATATGCATAGGTAAAACCCGTAGAACATATTAAATAAATAATTTATTTACATATGCTTATATAATCACATTACATTAACACATATGTATGTTGCTAAATATATACATATACATATTGAGTGTCCTTACATTTACTGTCGAAACTGCAAAAAATATTTATTCGCTTTAATATCTTAAATCATCCAATTTAGTCTATATTTCCGGACAACGTTGATTCCGCAACATTGTAGATTGACATTTTTATAAAATATTGATTATATTATTTGTATATATCTATTTCTTTTATTTAATTAATTATACCAACATGTTTCAGAAAAACCTTTCCATCGTCAGTGTATTGTATAACTGTCAAAATATCAGTATGAAATGTCTTTTGTTTCTTGTTTTTCTAAATTATTTGAAAAATTATTTTTAAATATTATTACTGAAGTTCTTGATTACTCGCAATTATTGGAATTTTTTTAGAATTGTTGGTGTAATTAAAAAAATAAAAGAAGTAGATATACAATTAATATAATTAAAATTTTTTGAATAAAAATTAAACTTTCGCTTCAAACAAAACATATATTTAATGAAATATAAACTTTTTTCAACATTATTCGAAAATATAGAGTAGGTGCATTGGATGGTTTAAGATACTAAAACGAAAATGGAATTTTTGCAGACTTGACAGTATACATGGAGACTGTCGATATGCAAAATGTAAATTTTGAAATTTCCTTAACCGTTAACATTTCACTCAAAGTTTAATGAATATTTTGTATTCAAAATTGAATGAGAAAGACTCCCTCAAAGTTATTGCTTTGTATACTACGCTATAATGCTTTTTTGAGAAGAAACGAAAATTTCCCATAATTTTTGATCCTCTTATATAACTGACGCGGAATGGACAGTCAGCGCTTTAAATTTTTTATTTTGTACAACTCGCTTTGTCTAAAAGTGAACGCAAAACTGTGGCCCAAAAGTTTGGGTAAATTATTAAAATGAAATAATGTTGAATTACTTTCGGCCTCGTTGTTTCGGGAGAGCGAAAGATGTTTATTTGCATTTTTAATCGAATTTACAAGTTTCCAGATCCTCGCGTTCTTCTCGAGAAATCACAACAGTTTGAGAACCGAGGAATAATAACGATTTGATTACATTCAAGAAATTCTGAAAAGTTCTCAAACATCATTTATTTATCAGTTTACAGTTAAATAAATTCGCCTGAAAATAGAGTGTTGTGAAAAAATTGTTAATTAAGACAATAGAAGTTTGCTTTCGTTCGCTTATTTATTTAACAATTATTCGGAGAAAACTGTCGTATGAACAACATGGTGATGTAAATAGTTACGGATATTTTATACGAATCGTATGTGTTTCCGAGAAACGATTCTCGATGTTTCGTTGAATTCATATTCAACGTCGTCATCAAATGTCTAACGACCGTAATACCAACCTTCACATGGCCACCAATATAATATTGCCTCGGATAGTGGCCAGGGTGGCAAACGAAACAACTGGAAATTAACTAGTGATTATAACTAATGGACACTTAAAACGGATTAAACTTAACGCTATTCTTTAAATCACACTATTTTTTATATTTTTTTGATGTGTAACATCTTTCCTCTCGCTTTCCTGCAATCTGTGGCAGTGATTTCGTGAAAAAGGACCGAAATGCGTAACAGGAAATACGACGCGCGCAATTTCATTTAACGCGATGGAAAAAATCATCGTTTATAAATAAATCAATGTCCAGCGAGTGCCATCGCAGCGAATACACACACTGCCAGTCAATGCTACTGATTTTGTATATCTGTTGCGAGGCTGGTGTCATGCGTGTGGATGTTGTAACTTTGATATATTTTAGCTTATATCTTCGAAACTTTCCAATACATATTTTTTTAACATTAATGTAAGCAATAACTACCCTTAATGATTTACATTCTCAAATTTAAATAATTTTTGTGATTATTTTTAAATATTTATTCAAAGTTGGCGTATGTATGGCGGCACACTACCGCCATCTATGAACATAAATAGAAACATATAATTGACCAAACACATTTCTAAAAAAAATGCGTATGTAGATATACGTTACCTATCTAGTGACAAAAAAACTTAATGGCAAAATTCAATAATTAATAAATGCCCATGCTTTTTTTACTTGTACATATTAACTTATTAATAAATATATAGGTTTTAGCTTTTTAAAATTTTGATGTTAATTTCTGTTGCTGCTTAATTGATATTTTTAATTGTGAGATGTCAAATGTTACACAATATCATATGCGACTATTGTAAGACTCGCTCGTTTTTTTTATAATTTATTTATTTATTTAAAATATGACAGACCTGGAATATACCTGGACGATATAATAATATAATAATAATAAGGACACAAAGTCATTTGTTATATTTGGCCGAGTTTTAGCCTTTTCGTCACATCTATTTTGAAATTGTTAGTAGTCAATTGTTTGGTGTGTTACGGTAGGTCGTTGTATAATTTTAATTCGTTACAAATTACATAGTCGTGTTTGTCCTATTTTTGTTTTGGCTTGTGTCATGTGGAAGTTTTGAACTGTTCTAGTGTTGATGATTTTCATGTATTTTGTGTAATTTAATCTTTGTCTTGTACCTATTTCACCATTTGCTAGCTTATGAATGAGTTTTAGTGTTTAAATTTTTATAATGTTATCAACGTCTAATTGCTGTATTATTCGGTAAACCGTTTCGGTTAATGTCAGGTATTTTAGATTGTAGACCATTTTCAGTATTTTATTTTGGTGTCGTTGGAGTCTGTTTAGGATTTTCTGGTTCCCGATTCTCCAGAAGGGTATCATATATCCTTAACGTATGCCTCGTACATCAGTTTTTTTATGGTGTTCGGTGTGATTTCTTGTACTTTGTGGAATAGGCTAGTCAGTTTAGTCATAGAGTCAATTACTTTGTCTTTATGATTAGTCCATTTGAAGCGTCTGTTTATGACGAGTCATAAGTATTTTGTATATTCTATTTCAGAGATTTATTTATTTACCACTCGTCTACGAACACTTTATTATCACTGGGTAACACTTTAATTATCACTTTCTAGAATGTTCCGTCCAAATTACCGCACGTTATTTAAATCGCTAGTTAGGTACTCTGCCCGATTATTTCGCTTGATTTCTGTCGCTATGACTGACTATCCCGGCCGTCGTTCCGCAGCGTACTTTGCACCGATATAAATGTCAAAAAAGACTCTCTGCGTGGTTTAGACTCGCTCTATTTATACGTGAACATGTTGTTTTCAAACCCTCGAGAAGATTCGTTTCCATTCTTGTGTTTAGGAGAAGGTTCTGGTCGTTTCTAGGTTGTTTCAGGCGCTTGTAGACCGTTCCCGAGTGCTATAGGCTATTTTAGAAAGTAATCGAGGCTTTCATGTTATTGTTTTCATTGACATATTACGAGGGATGGTATGGTAGGTAGGTATGAAAATTCCTTTTACCATTTCGTTAGGATATAATGGCTAAAACAGCCTTTGGTAGAAAAATTTCCTCATTTTCTTGAGTTTATCTTTATGATTTTATGATAGGTTTGGTGTAGATAGTGATGGTCACCAATAGAGTCTCCGATTCGAGTAATATTCCTAAATTATAAGTGATGAAATATAAAAAAAAACAACATATTTTCGGCAGTTTCTCGCAGGGTTACAGCGATTACTTTCACGTATGATTTGTTGCATAGTACCGATCGTCGGCAATGCTAATGATATAGATGGAATAGTTTGTTTTGTGCCTTTGCGTCTTCCTGACTTGTCTCATCATTGGCAACAAACAATATAAAATATGGGAAAATCAAACACATAAACCAAAACATTTGTGTATTTCATCAAAGTAAAATCAGCTTTTTGTGAATCTTTGAGAGTCTTCGGCTGTCCTTCGTTGCGAGGATGACGTGTGCCATGTTTTAATTACGAGTTCGAGCGTGGCTGGGCACACTTTTCTACAAGTTGTACACATGCATTCGATGGGCAGTGGGGTTGTGAGTCGATGGGCAGTGGGGTTGTGAGTCGATGGGCAGTGGGGTTGTGAGTCGATGGGCAGTGGGGTTGTGAGTCGATGGGCAGTGGGGTTGTGAGTCGATGGGCAGTGGGGTTGTGAGTCGATGGGCAGTGGGGTTGTGAGTCGATGGGCAGTGGGGTTGTGTTGGGCCTTTTTCTTACCTCTTTCTTCTTTTCTCGGAAATCGCATCGGCCCTAATCCGTTCGATTGTTTCCCAGGAGCAGTGCACTTTTTGAAATAAAAATAACTAAAATCCTGAATCTTTAATATCCAGATAAATAGGAGATCTTGCACTCCTGAGAAAGATTCCTGGGAAGAAAGCCGGGACACTGGAGGAAAGAGAAAGTCACGGCTGAAAAACCTTAGAC
>JADDOH010009838.1:0-23297 GCA_016648135.1 Agrypnia vestita
GGACTGATTTTCGAATTCCATTTTGTAACACCCGTTTTCTTCAATTTGGATTACCATTTTATGAGGTAAATTAATTGTAACTAATTGTGCCAAAGTATTGACTGCTACTGACGCGTAATTAGGGTGCTCCATGACGTAAACTAAACTCACGATTAGAAAGTCTTCCAATAAATTCACCGAAAGGATTTCTTCATCATCGTCAATTTCTGACGTAGATTCTTCTATTACATATAAAGAATGTTCATTAATTAAATCACCTTCACTATAAGAAACGTTTTGATTAAAACGTTTTATATTTGTTTTAGGACTAGAAGTATCATTCTCGAGAATGAAGTAGCTACTGATTTTGGACCCATCACAGAATGTTGTGGTTTGTACGCCTTCCTTATTGAGTAAAACATTGGTGCCATCCAATCGTCGGGAGTAAATTTCTCCCAAAAGATAATCTACAGCAGTCCTCACCAAGATTTTGTCTTCGTGTTCGATACTACCATTTCTCACTTTGAGAAATCTTCCATCAGCCATGGTCGCGTCATAATTCAGAAAATCACCGAGCAACTTGTCTCTGAAGACTGATGTTTTGGAAGAGTTGTCTGACGTTCGGTCTTTTGAGGATTCATCAAACAATTCATCAGCATTTAAAAATTCATCAATTGAGGCTTTAAATTCTTTTCTCGCATCAAAAGAGTGGCCATCTTTCGATTGCACACAAAGATAAACTGAGCTGTCTGGGCAAAGAATCTGTATATCTCCATTATTTTTATAAACCAAGATTTCACCATTTATTGAATAACATCTGTACAGTTCGTCAGAAACATTTGAGCACTTGGATCCCTTTGATAGTATCGACTGTTTAATGTACAAAGGCAAATCACTGTTCTGAGTCCAAACGGGTTCAACAAACAGACCGTTCGGCCAGGAAAATTGTAAATGATAGTAAGGTTGGTCAAAAATATCGATAGAACTGGTTAAGTCATCAGAAGATGCTTTCGATTTTGAGAAAATTAAATTCATTCCACATTTCGACACTAGTCTAACCTTGTTCACATCTCCAACCTTTCCTGCCAATGCATCGAAAGAACTGTGAATAAAGAGATCGTAATTTGAGGTGGTAAGACGGACGCTCGTGTAAAAATGAATATTGAAATTATTGTAAATGTCGACAAAGATTGCCGTGCCATCTTTTGAAAAAAATGTGCTAGACTTTCCAGAGGTCATAACGCAGTCATCCCCGAGATTAAAACCAACAAATTTGAATGACTCCTCTTCATCACGGATTACACCCGAAGTCTCTGCGTTTTTGTTTGTTGATTTGGATGTACTTTTTGAATCGTTTTTTTTACCGTCATCATTCGGACTGATCGGAGATGAACCTGTTTTATCTAATACCGATTCTGAATTTAATGAATCCGAATACTTTAAAGAGTCTTTAAGAATCATTTCTTTGTCATATTCAATAGTTGCCTCCTCAGAAAATATATCGTCTGGTCTATGTTCATTTAAAGCATCCGCGCTGTTTGATATCAATGAAGCGTCGTGTATGCGCTCCTCAGTGACAATCCAATCATATTCTTCATCGAAAACATATTCAAAAAAATCTCTCAAACAAACAGGGCTGGGAATGTACCGTTGCCATTGAAAATTGTTCATTCCGTTTAATTTTTTGTTGAAAAATACTATGATTATTTTGTCCGTAACTGGACAATATTTGATGTTGCTTGTATTGAATTCGAAGTAAGCTTTGTTCAGAGCTTGCAGCATACTTGCACAAGTGAGTTCTTCGAATGAATCGTAGTCATTTACGTCAAAATTCTGTTCTTTGTATTCTGTTTCAAAGGTCGGTCTCTGAGTTTCCAATACATCTATTATATCATCAAAATGCGACGGTTTTGAACATTCAGTATTGGAAATAAACCTGTGCACGCTGTTCATTGAACACTCGATATGGTTTACATTGGGACTTTCACCGTACGTGAATGACAACGATTTTAGAAAAGCGCTAGAAGGTATTGGACTTATTGGCGAGCGCTGAGGTCTCTTTTTTTTGCGCATGCTTTTGTGGTAGAGTTGGTAGTCGTAAAAGAACTTCTCTTCGCAAAGTTTTTTGCAGCACATTAAATTGAGCAGTCTTGAGGCGCCTTCTATTGAAATGTTGTGCTCATGCATGCAGTCGTGGAATAACTTCAATTTAAAATCTGCTTCAGAGTCTCGCTTGTCTACTGGCAGTTGCTCCCATAGCCTCGGTACCGGCAGGGAGGAGAGTGTATTACTAGTGATGCTTCGTATATCTAAGAATCCACTTTTGCAATGGTAGCTCTCCGATGATAGAAAATCTCCCCATGGAATAATCTTGGGATCATTGGGTGTCGTGTCCAACTCGCAAATTTTGTCGGTAATCTTCTTATGTGCAAAAATTTCACTTATTTTGCTTTGTGTTACAACTACACTATTATCATTTTGATTTATCGTTTGTCGTGCTTTATTTTCTTCGACTTGTAAGTTGTGACTATTTTCGCTAGAATCCGATTGTGCAACCTGTGCCACCATGCTGTATAACATAATTGCGATGGTTGTGCATTCTAAGGGAACAGATTCTAAAATATTTTTGTACACAGTCATATCCTCCATTTGAATTTTCGGGGCAGTCTCATCTACATTAATTACTTTGATATTATTTATATAATGTGTGTGTTGTCTAGTCAAATCCTGAATGTCGTACAATAAAAAGGAAATTTCATCGTATATTACAGAATTTTCATCAATCTCCTCCGGCAATGTATCTTTGTATGGAGGCTCAAAAGAAATGAACGCAACACCTTTCAATTCAAAAGATTCAGGGGAAGATTTTAGCAAATGAAGATCTTCCCAGAATATCGCAATTTCTGGAGAAAATTTCGATAATTTACTGTGAGAGCTGCTGCTACTGGAAAGGCTTATTTCTTGATCGGCCTCATTAACTAGCGGTTCTGAAACACTCTCCAACTTTACAACTGCCACAAGAGGAACTTTGATTTTTAACAATTCTTGAATTATTTTACATTTTCTGAATCCTATGACGGCTACGTATAGCTCTGGCCCATCTTTGGGAAAGTCTTCTATGTAAACTTTATCCTTCCATTCTTCACCGAATTTTCTCAGTTCGGTATGAAATTTTTTTTCATCTTGTGTAGGACTGGGTTGTTTGTCCATTTTATTCATCATTATTAATGACTCATTTTGTAGACCGTTACTCATTTCTTTTTTTGCTTCCTTTATTTTGATATCGTCAGCCTTATATGTAAGAACTTGATGTTTGATTATCAATGCTAATATATCTTCGGGAATTGGGTTTCCTTGCTTCGCGATGGTGTGTGCAAGTTCGAATATTTTCTCCTCAGGGGAGATATCTTTTCCTGACCCTATCTGATGGACCATATTGATAGTTTCTTCGTACGTGATGGACTTGATCACCATTCTGGCGTCGTTTTTGGCTGCCTTGTTGAATTTATCAAAGTACGCGGTATCTCGAGGATCTGATTCCACCAGCATAGTTACCAGACATCTCCAATCTTCTGTAACCACGTTTACACCTTCCAAAATATTTTTCCATGCTGTAGGTGTTGTGGGGGTTTTAGGTGTTGTAGGGGCATTTGGTTCAGCATCCGGCTTTGTTACTTTTTTTGGCATTGTGTAAAATAATCAAAGCCACAATAAGTATATAAGACTCACAATAAATATAAATATATCACAGCTACAATACGTATTTGCTAAATATCAGAAAACAATTGTTCGTCATACTCTGTCAAAAAGAATCCCATAATTTCGAATACTTAAAATGTAGGTAGATACCAAAGTATGAGGCAATACATATTTTTCATGGCACATTTTTCGGCATTCTTTTCTAATAATTCGAGGAAAGCAGTGGCGTAGCGAATGATTGCCGGAAAAATAAAGAAGTAATCAATATGACGTAGCTGGATCGCTTTTCATTTTTTCGGATGCATTATTATTAAAAGCCATCAATATAAGTGTAGGGATAGACGTGGAATGAAAGAGTGTACCGTGTTCGTACGGATTGTTGTTTCTTACTGGAGATAAGCTCCGGTAGCAAGTGAAGATGTACAGTGAATGGAGACTCACCACATTCCCAGGACCATTTTAAGAGCGAAAACTCACATATCGGTCCTACTCTTACGTCAGGTTGACATTTTTTTGCTAAAGACCATCTCCGTGCCAATTCGTGTAAATGGCGACTCAGCAAGGAGAGACCCAACAAAATTCTCTTCAATATACCACCCCCACCAAACGCCCTTTATTAGGTAATTAAAACAAAATATAAAATCAAAAATATAAAGGTTAATCAAAAAATAAAGCATATAGAAAAGAGAAACATAAAAAGAGTAGATCAAAGAAAATAGTAAAGTAGCCATAAAAAGAAACACACAAAATTCATAAAAATAAGAATAAATTAAGGGAAAATAAAGAAAAAAAAGCGGCAAATAGGAATGGGGTGGGAAGAGGACAGTGAAGGAACTATGGATAATGTGACACATTCCCTACAAGGGAAGGACAAAACAGAAACACACAAAATACGGAGTACAGTTCCGAGCGCCACGGGTCCATAGTTTCAAGAGCAATTACTCACGAAGCAACTCCCAGCGCGACACCCACGTCCTGGCGAACCCCAGGAAGAGTCCGAGATTCCTATCATTTTTGATGAGGTCACAGTTCCGTACGGACCTGTGCCTCACCTCCTCCAGTCCTTCAATCATAACCTCTCTCGTGTCACTCATAAATACACGTGCCTAGAGGATGTGCTCTGCAACACTGACAGAAAAAAGCATACAAAAATTAAAATGTACACAGCGGGCCATGGAAAGGCAGATGCTCGGCGTAAGCCTTCGGGATAAAATCAGAAATGAAGAAATAAGACGCCGAACAAAAGTTGCTGATATTATGGACCGTATTGCAAAACTAAAATGGCAGTGGGCTGGACATATGGCTCGACAGGAGGATACTAGATGGGCACCCAGAATCCTACAGTGGAGGCCCTGGACAAAAAATAGAAGCGTCGGAAGACCTCCCAAAAGGTGGTCCGATGACATAGTCCAGCAAGCAGGAAGAACCTGGATGCGAATGGGGAGAAACAGAGACGAGTGGAAAAAAATGGAAGAGGCCTACATCCAGCAGTGGAGGGAAAAAGGCTGAGGAAAAAGAAGAAGAAGAAGAGGATGTACTCCGGCATATGCGCCACACGACTGCACGCGCACCAGGGCGACGCGGCGAGGCCCAAGTCATGCAGTGAAGATGTACGCTTAAAATAATAGCGTAAGACCAAGAACGGGCGCGGCGGGAGTTCCGCTCGAGACTAGAGCCTGCCGAGGCCGGTGGTCGGCCAGCCGAGTGAACTTGATTATTATGTGATGTGATCTACTGTCCTGATCTTTGCGGTGGGAAAATCTCCCCCCCCCTGGTGGCTTCTTCTGTACTATGGATGATATCTGCTTGTCTTTGTTTTTAAGTCGCAAGTCGCTTTTGCTTTGTATTTATTTCTATCTTGTCCTTGTTTTTTTAAATCCCCAAATAGGGGGCGGTATTATTTATGAGAATCAATGTTTGATATCTCTCACCTATGTTACATGATTTATGTTTAATTTTATTTAATTTTCGTATGTGCTTTACTTCTTTTACTTTTTTGTGTGTTTTTTTCTTATGTGCTTTATATTTACCATGTTTTATATGTCACGATGTTTGCTTTATCAATAAAGACGATTTCTCTCGACGGGGACAGTGAATGTTTTGTTTTTGCGGCCCTGCCCCCCCCGCAAAGATTTATATGACCCGAGCGGGGAGCAGGGACTTGCGATTTAGTTGAAAGAAATGTCAACCTGGAGACGATCGAGTAGGACCGATAAGGAAGCTTTTGCTCTTGAAATGGTCCTGGATAAGCGGAGGGTTTATTCACTGTCCTGATCTTTATGTTACAGCTTGTATATATACCCCATCTGATGCAATTAAACTTGACAAAGCATTAACTTGATTGTTGGTTGATGCAGTATTGTATTTCTTATCTATAAATCTACTGACTCGACTCAGTGATATTACCAGAACAACAAAACCATTGGCCCACATACCTGCAGCTGATTTTGTCAACTAGACAATTTTGCAAGATGGTAGTGATAATGCAATAATGCAAGATGGTAATGGTTATCTTGTAGGACAGCGCGAAGATGTCGTCAAGTATGACGATACCATTGACAATCACTTCTGGTAGTCAATGATTATTGAGGAGCCTAATTTTTATCGCGAGGTACCTACTCATCAACTAGGCATCACCTCTAGGGCATCAAAATAATCGAAAAATGGTACTACTGATAAATTTAATTAATATTCATCGGTATTTTATCATTAATTAGAAGTATTAAATGTAATTATTATGAATTTAAGATATGTAACAACATATTGAAAAATATTCAAATGAAAATAAAATATTAAGTAGTCGGTAAACAATGTGAATCTTTCAGTAGAGAAATTAAAACGAGTCGAGTCTTTAAATCATTGTTTAGCCTGACTCTAATTTTAGTGCAGATCGTTCCTGCTGATGATAAAGTTCTCTCTGATTCTACACTATAATAGTTGGCTGAATTGTTATAAGTTGTGATAATTGTTATTATTATTGTTATAAGAATAATTGTTATAATTGTTATAATAATAAGGAAATGCATATATATGTTCATAAGATTGCGTAACACACTAACCATAGATAATTTAAAAATGGTTTATTACGCTTCTGTCCATGCACTACTCCAATATGGAATCATTGGACGGGGAGGGGCGTATAATAACATCATAAACACAGTGAAAGTAATCCAAAGATCAATTATAAAAGTAATAGTAAAAAAAAAGAAAAACCTTCTCTACACAATTACTTTTCTCTAAATTCCAAGTTCCAAAATTAGAGAATGTTTACAAAAAAACGTCAATTATACAACTAATTAAAGAAAACATAACTGCTAAAATTGAAAAAAACACATCATTAAGATTCAAAAATAATTTTAAAATCCCAAAATATAATACCAAACTGTGTCAACAAAACTACATATACTTGGGCATAAAAAACTTCAATAATCTACCTACAGATATTAAGAAAATCGATGACTTACAACAATTAAAGAAAAAAATAAACCAACACTTTAGATCGATACAATTTGACAATGCATAACAAGACATATAGCTAAGGAACAAATAAGCCAAATCCAAAATAAACTAAGAAAGTGTAAGCCCCTCACCAAGCACATGGGCAAGTCTCATTTTTGGAGAGGCAAAGCAATAAAATAAAATTTATCTAAGTAGATTGTAATAGACAAATGTATTATGATTTAAATGTAGTTTTAATATTAAATAAAAAAAAAATAAAAAATTAAATGCTATTTTTAAATCATTATTATTATTTTTTAAATATGGTGCCTTCGGTGGTTCGCACGTCCATGGCTTGGAACTACCCTCGTATCGCGGGACATCATCCCCTATTGTTATGCATCTGCATTTGTAATAACGATAATTCACCGCCCGCTCGGCGAGTGTTTGCGGACTGGAATCATTTCTGGAACCTGGAGAAGGTCTTTTATGCTTTGACCGAGTACGCGAAATCATTCAAAGTATAATGATAAGAGGTTTACGGACAGTCAGTCAAACAGGGGGAAATCTTTTAACTTTTTTATCAAAAATCATTTTACCTTTTTAACAAAAATCATATAGTTTTTTGAGTTTTACAACTTCTCTATAGAAAGTATTTAAATATCTCTTACCGTTAAGGCAGCGTTCGTAAAAAACGCATCGCCCGACCATTTTTCCGTCGGCTTTAGTTATAAAATAGGTCATCACGAAAAGCCCTTTTATTTTTATGGGATAATATATAACCTATGTCCACCCAAAAAGTCTAGTCTAAATATTGGTGAAAGAATTTTTGAAATCGGATGAGTAGTTTCGGAGATTACCTCCTACATACAAACTTATAAACTTACAAACTTCACCTCTTTATATATTAGTATAGATTTCGTTTCTAATTAAGAGGAGTGTGAACATATTATTTCAATATCTTTTCCATTTTCATTATTTATGTATAATTGTTACGTGAATTGAAATCCTTCACTGTTTAAATTTAATGTTACTTGGTATTTATTTATAATTTGTATTTCTGTGTTTTCAAATAAAAAAATCATGTACCTTATTTATTACTCCATGTTATATCGTGTGTGGAAAAATTGTAAACTTATCATTATATACATTCAAAGTATACATAAAATTAATAATATTCTTATTACTTGATATATGTTAATTGAATTTGTATTAAGTTATTGTATTATATAAGTATTATATGCTTGTAATGGCTGATAATACCTATTTCGTGAATGCCACAATAGAGAGAAAAAAAGTGATTATAGACAAAGTTCACTATAAACTTGATTAAAAATGACTAACCATAATGTTCTTACCTTGAAATTCACATAATTATTATTGTGCATCGAACAGCTTCGCGTTTGGTCCACTGCACGTATTACCCCGAGATACATATTTCCCAGGGAGCGCTGTCATTATACTACCCACTACTTGAGTATCGCTCAAAAGGAAGGAAGAAGCCACGAAGCGTCTTCGCTACTTCAAACTCGCTTCTAAAACGTTCCCCTAAAATGCGCATGAAAATGGATAATTCATTTGGCGGAGATTTTCTCAATTCTCGCTAGGGGGCGATAACAAATGAAATGGATCATATGCAATCTACTCACAATGGTTCTGTTTTTTTTAAAGTAAAGACGTGAATAAAAGCGAAACACAAAAAGGAAGGTTGTATTTTAAAATATTTCCTTTTGTGAGCTATTTCGGTGCTCTTTTAGGCGAGTAATTTTGAAATGATAGAAATTAATAACGTGAAGTGTTTTTACAAATTATTTATCACTTTGCATTCAATTTAATTATTTTCATTTACTCATTTTTGACAGTCTTTTGGCGTATATATATAAATATAAAACATATTTTAAAATGTATTTATTTGCGTTTCGGCAGCAAGAATAGAGGACATCTGTGGAAGACCGGGCATGGTAAGATAAATCAAATATTGGAGGACGGGCTCTTAATCTCCTGTTAAAGGTTTCAGTAACTAAAGAGTGTAAATGAGAAGATATATTTGTGAACGAGGCAAAAGTGGTGTTCCTGGACAGAAGAATTGATGCATTCTATCCTCTCTATATACCAATCAAACTTCATCAAATCAACTATTCACTATGCTTAGATTAACTTTACATACTTTCCTAATTTGTCACATATACGTCTAACTGTTTTTATTTCCACTGCATTCAGTTTACTTTCGTTCCTCTTCTGCCAGCTCCAGGCTTCACTGCCATAAGTAAGTGATGGTAATAGAATTCTATTGTGTACCGTCTTGCCTCGCTTGACGTGTTCCTATTAGAAATTAAAGCATTCAAAGCAACGTTCACCTAATTCTGTGCAGTCACCTTTCGTCATCCTTTCGATATTTTTCTCTGCCTTCATTCTTCTATCGAAGATACTTCCCAATTAAACAAACTAATCTACTTGTTATAAACATTATGTGTTATTTTCCTCCTTATAATGGAAAATAAAATATACAAATATTATTGTGGATACCTAGGTTAAAAATGATATGTAAATCAATAAAATTGGTGAATTTATAACACTTCAGATTAAACATTATCCAAGCTGACATTTTTACACATGGTAAGCATTAAATAGGGGGTGAGTGAGATATGATGATATACATATTTATATTTGTAGTAAATGAGATGAAAACTCTGCTTAACTTACCATGAAGCCAGAGCTGCCGGTTGGCGTAAATGTGACCGCGGCTTTTCTTCCGGTTCAAGACATGTGGCTTCATCTGGATGATGACGTGAATAATATATTCTTCAAATGATTTAACTCTCACTTTAAATTCCGTTTCAAAATATGAATCTCAAAACCTATGTTTGTATGATTTTGAAAATGTTTTAAAAACTGTGAATTTAAAAACAAATATTTTTGAAGGGTCTATGCAAAAATATATATTTTCGCCCAGGTAGGTTGGTAATCTATAAAAAAGCCACAAATTAGGTACACAATACAAAAATTAAAGCATGTCCATGGAGATTAAAAATACATATTAAATTTGTAGAATGTTTGCGGTGGATAGATTTTTAGACACTAAAAAATGAAAAGCTCAAAAAACTGTTCTAAATTTATGTAATTAAATGCTTGGCATTTTTGTGCGTACCACCAATTCACATTTTTAATCAAATAAATAAATAAATAAAATAAAAAATATTAAATAATTTTAGTATTTCTGGTCTTTATAAACTTATTCGTAAATATTGTACCACTTTTTATTTCGAATCACTGGTCGAATATAAGACACAATGTATTAGCGTTTGAGATGTTTAATTAATTATGTTTTTTTCAGAATCTTTCCTTCACTTAATGGCAAATAATCCTGCATTTAAAAAAATAGGGTTTGATTATTTTATTAGTAAATAATCTTGGTCATAAATTGGATGATTTAAAATCAATAAAAATGTGTAAAGCTTGTAAATGTAATTAAAATTTCATACGTAACCTCAAAATATTTAACAGCCTATCTTATCCTAAAATATATATTCGAGAATTTAGGATCTTAAATATCATTTTCACATACTATTTCATCATACTATTTTTTTATATTTAATCAAACTATTATTTAATATGTATCTACAGTGAGGAACTAGAATTACTTAAAATAAATATAAACACAACATCATTTTGTCAGTCCTTCATAGACCTCCGGCGGGTGACCGGAGGCTATGGCCCTTAGAGTATCAATCATTTTCTTTATAATCATACTCATTTGTACTTGTTTTATCGAGATAATAAATCATCAAATATTCTACGCCTTTGGAGTTTTTCCGTCGCCTGATGGTGGTGACCCGAAAAAGCAATTGCTCCTAACCATCTCTAAATCCCCAAATATTTTTAAGAATATATAGCTAGGTAACAGTTAAAATACGATAGGTAAAAAGATATGCTAAAATTTTCATCATATATATTGATTATACAAATCAATAATAAATGTGTTATTTTATATTCTCAATAAGTTTTTGACTAAACAAAATTACTGTACACTCAATAAAAATTCTTTTATCGACGGACCACGAATTTACCACCGGCCATTTCACAGAAGCATTTTCCCGGTAAATATGTTTTTCCGATATTCTCAGTCGTAGCCGGAGCATTTTGGGGAGATAGGGCACAAACACTCCATTTTTATTGGCCGATTATGACATCTTTATGTTTGGCATCACTTTTTCCGTGGATTAGATGATAGAAATAAATCGTCCAGAAAAATGGCGCACGAATAAGGAAAAATGAAAATATGTCCGCCTTGCTCGAAAAATGAGTCTGGATACGGCACGAAATCTAACTCTGTACGGGTGACGAGGTGGTGATATGACTGTTGATGTTCGTAGCAATTTTATGGATTAATCTGTGGTGTTTGAAGAAGTTTTATACGCTTTTTATTTGATATATTTGTATGACATGTATTCGGGTGATGCAAAACTATTCATCGTTTTTTAAAGATTATATCGTCCCTTAGAGGTAAAACGCACTAATTACAATATTGGCCAAAATGAGTTATGAATACAAACATTCATATTCTTTCCATCTCTATTCAAGGTAAAAATTAGTAAGTGAATATTTCCTGTCTCTTTATTGTTATTTAGTGGTAAAACTTAACACTCCGTTACACGCGCGGGGCACAGGCGTGCCCCAGTGAAATATTTTTGCCTATTATTTATTAAACAGTGTATCTACAATCTTGCCGCTTCTAATAGCTGTTGTTAGTGTCTTTGAGTACTCGTTAGTGACGCGACGGCAGCATCGGTGAACGGATGTGTTCTCTGGAAACTTTTTAGTGTCGGTGGGCCACGCCTGTGCCCCGTGCGTGAGTTGCCGTAACTATTTCATTTTTGAAGAAGGTAAGTCATTTTTAATATTTTCTTATCTCTTTTGAATTTCACGTAAAGATAATTAATAATGTATATAATTGTATAATATTTAGCTTTATAATGGTATAATTAAAAATGTGTTTTGTTTGTTTTAGGTACTTATAAACCAAAATGAACAGATTAGAACGACAAATAAGTACTTGGCTCTTATATTCCTAGAAAAATCTTTTTGTTGCATGCTTTGTTCTTTTGAACGTAGCATATTTTTTTGGGTATAAATCAAAACGATTTGACACCTCAGGAAGATGACATACCCCGGAAAAGGAGTAAAACAGCTAGGTGCCATGGCTGTGGAAGAGTCAAAAATCGCTCGACTAAAACCGAATGCAAAAAATGTCACAAGCCTATGTGTAACGATGATAAATAGAGTATATGCATTCAGTGTTACAACCAAAGACAAAATGATCTTAATAAGTTAACTAATGAAGACTAAAATCTCAAATTTATAATTTCCATGTTAATTTTTTCATAATTTTCTAAGGTTGAGGAAAAAATATTTTTGTTCTTGTTTTTATAGAGAAAAGATTTATTTTTTGTTTTCATTATAAGTGTCAATAAAGAATGATTCTGTATAAAATATGTTTATTTTTTATTTCTACCCACATAACAAATAATCCATCAATTACTTTGGGGCGCAGGGGTGCCCCGCGCGTGTAAATATGTAATTATTTGCAGCGCGTGTAACGGAGTGTTAAAAATAAAATATTTTAAATTATTTTAATATCACATATTGAATCATTAAACCTCATTCTCTCAAAACTACTTCAATGTCACTTTGTGAGTTTTACCCCTAAAGGGACGATATTGTAGGTAATGTTAGTAAAAAGGAAAACATATTCAAAAGTATTCAGTAACAGAGCTAGTCCACAATATTATATTCAAGAATACATTCTTTTTGTGAAGTTGCAGTTTTTCAGTTCTGTGAAATTTAAAACCAAATTTATTAATCAATTAGAAAGACATACAGACAAATCAAAGCAACGAAAAAATATCCCGCTAGCAGCCAAATATTTTTTCTATATGATAATAGATTTTTCTATATGTCTTTCTAAATGATTAATACATTTGGTTTTAGTCCACAATATTTTAGAGGTAGATTTCTGCCTGTGTGTTGTGTTAATATAATGTGCTGAAATAATGCCTGATAAATTGTGAATCGAAAACGTTTAAGCAACTCTCAGTATGATCTATATTTTTAAAAAAAGCCATGAGAAAAGATAGGATTAAAAGTTCATACATTTGTGTAGCCTTGGAGTTACGGACATAAACAGTGAGGAAGAATGACAGTTGAGATGATACGGGCAAGTAGGAGACTACCAGTCCATACGGTAAAGCAGGCAATGTTTGTGGAGCTTCAGAAGAAGACAAAAGACCCTCATGCTCCAAAAACCCGCAGAGAAATGGCCTAGATGAAATGGCCATATATGGAAAATAGAAATGGCCAGAACCAAAAAAAAATACTGCCTGAGAACAAGAAAATCCTACCGAATAGTATACCTAGGCAATGGGTTGCGACGGTTCCAGGAAGAAGAAGACTATAAGCCTCAAGACAGTATAGTAGTCACCATAAAATCACATAAATGTACTGTAACTTCACCGGATATCGAATCTGAAACCCTGGGTATAAGAAGCCAGTAATATGCCCACTGGACTACGAGGAGTTTGGGACATAAATTAAATAAATTATCCACATATTAAATGGACAAACATAATAAAAATAAATACGACAGCGTGAGCAATAAAGAAAATGTTTGACGACAAAAATTAAGTGCGCTTTTAAAAAATTGAAGTACTAAATGGGAAAATATTAATTATTTTACGACTGATTCTATTAAAATGCGTATTAAAAATCTAAGCAAAGATTTATACGATGCATTAATTTATAATTAAGTGCCAAAGAAATTGTTTTTAATTTTTCCTTGTACCCTAGAGATATAATTTAATTTAAAAAAAATAAGAAACGGTATATTTTTGGTACAACAGTATAAACTAAATGTGTTGTATTTACACCACAAAAAATATAAATTTTCGGAGCAGGTAAGGGTTGTTCACACACCTTTATATTTATGACCCTTGTACAGTTTCACATCGTAAATTTTACATCGTTTATAGCGAAGAGATAGATGTGGGTCATAATGGAGGTTAACAGCAGTGGATTCGAATACATATTTGGCCACGTGGTAGATACTAAAAAGTAGATGTGTGAATATTCTTACGGTGGAATTGGTGAATGTCGTATTGTGTAAAGCGATCACTTATTCCAGTTCATACTGGTCATAAACTTCGAGCCACCCTAAAAAGACTGCCATATAAGTTTTGCGTATTAATAGTTTCATTTGAGACTTATTAATTTCTCTTAATAATAATTATACCTCTGTGGACGAAATTTAGTAATTGTGTTCTCAGAGCATACACATGAAAATATTGTTACAAATGTATTATGGTTTATAGAAGGAATTAAATTGAAAATAATAATTTTCAGGCGTATTCTAGTGTATATGTTAAATAATTCGAAGAATATCATATGTACATTAAAAAATATATAGAGATATCATTACCAGCTGCGAAATCTATGTGTACGATGTCACGAGAAGAACCATAGATGTCTCTAGCATAGTCCCTTCAAATACTTGAAGGAATACTGATATAGAACACACATACAACTTATAATGTGTGGATGTTTCCTACGGTGGAATTGGTGAAAATGTGTAATGTGATCACTATGCCAGCTCATACAGGTAGTAAGTCCTGGGCCATCCTATAATGACTTCTGTACACTTTTCCCATATAATCCCATATAGTTTCGTCTCTGTGCGACTTCTATGATTCATTTGAATTAAATTACAAGAGTTTGGGCAAAATTCGTGGCTTGAACATTATTTAAAACTCTGAGAGTTGACTGAAAGCTTTTAGACCTGAATGTAAACGGATGCCATCTCTAGTGACGTTACGTTTACTTGAAAGACTCCAAAGATAATATTTCTATGCAAAATAGAACACATTTTAAACATGCACCATAGAGTAGAGAGTTTATGGAACGAGCTCCCGCCAAATGTCTTCGCGTCTATTAAGCTCCATTCACAGTCCGGAAAAGCTCTAATAAAGCTCCTAGACGCTTTGTAGAAGAGTCCTGGAATTGCTTGCCATCTCCCTCGAAAAGATTTTACTTTTCGAGGCGGTGGGTTAATTTAGCGCCCTCTCAGCCGGTTTTCAATCTTTATTCCCCATTTGGTCCCGCGGGCTCCCTACAATAATCCCGAATGTTCTAGAGACGAGATTGACGCGTCAATCGTGTCCATAAATATGAGGAAACGTCACCCGGTCGCCGTGGGTATTGATGACGTCACAATAAAGTCACCGCCATTGGGGGTCGGCTGGAAACGGAAATGGATCTTTTCAGTGTAGTCTCGTGGTATACTGCTTACTATCCTATTTAGTAATCATATAAATAAGTGTTGAAAATAATTGATTATATTTCAAATACATACGAATTGTTCAGTTCATGACCCACTTTTATTTATTTTGATGGACTTTTGAGTTTTTAATACCATTTTACATTTTTTTGTGATGCGGTTAAAACTTCTTTTAATTTCATTTAAATTGAATTTTGATCATTTACAATTTATTAAGAATATGCACTGATTAATATCGTAATAAAAACAATAAAAGCACTGATTAAATATCGAACATTATATTTTTTTTATTTCAGATTTCTTTTTTATTTAAACATTTTTATTTTATTTGCGAATCGATGATATAACCTAATGTAATGTTTCAACCAATTTCAATATTGCTCCTAACTTCTCAATTCCCGATACTTAGGATCCTTGTATTTGTATTTTTTGTCTGCTAAGTCGATTTCGTTGCGCCAATAGTTCTAAATGTTTCTATTCGAAAGATTCCAATGCCTTACTATATATTATAAATTTTTTAAAATTATTCTAAATCAACCATAATAATTTCTTCTTCTTCATTTTAAAAGACCTATGTATGTAGAGGATAGGGCATTCTATGAAGTGGATTTAGTGAAGCTGATTACGTTGTGCGGTATAAGGGAGTCTGATGTCCATTCTAAGTCCATTCTACACGGTATTGCAAGCCAATACTTAACCATAATACCAACACTCACAACAACACATCAGCCCTGATGATGGACCCTGCAATGGGATCCGAAACGTCGGCCAGAAAGGTCGAAATAACACGGCATAATACCCCAGAAGACACAAACCACATTTTTAAAATTTATTTATATTTATGGTACAAATACAGTTCTCATATATAACATATCAGATTAAACATTATTTTTAAATACTTGGTAGTCATCTAGACCTCATCAGTGAAGAGAAGCTCTTGAGTCTGATGAGGGAGCCACAGTTCTTATTCCTTGTTATAATATATAGGTACATAGTGTATACAAGTTATTTATTAATACAGTAGAAAGGTAAATTGATAATGAAAGTATAGGAGTTATTTTGAAAAAAGCTATAGGTTTAAATGATTTATGAATGTTTGATTTTAGGAAAATTTTAATTTTTTTGATTTGCTCTGAGAGGTGATGCATCGTATCTCGATAGGTAAGTTATTATAGTAATTAATTGCTTTATAAATATAGTGATGCTGCATTTGGGTTGTTTTACATTTAGGCATTATGATTGGTTTCCATTTCTCATAAGTTTGAAATATTCCTGGTTGTCTGTAAGGTTTTTTTCTTTACATATTTTTAATATGGAAACTTGTTTGAAAATATCATCTACGTTTGGTACTGGAAACAATTTAAAGAGATTTTTCGTTGGAAATGTAGATGATCTTAATTAGTCAAAATCTTAGTAGGAGTTAAGTACCTACTAATATTTTGATGTTACATAAAAATATATATATAAAATCGGTGCAAGAGTGATTCGAAATGGATATTTTACAATACCTTTCACATCTCGGAATGAAACCTGATCCAAACGGTCGACATGTCAGGTTTCAAATATAATGAATATAAACCGCCGCCACTGGTTTCTCGCTAACACATTCTTGAAGAGATTTTCAAGATTCATTTAATGATAATGTACAAGGAGGCATTCTGAAGTCGGTTCTGCTCCATAGACTTTCATTGGAGGAATATGCAAATCCGGCCATCCAGTCCGCCCTCTCGCAGTCGCCAGCAATTAGCGCCGCAAAACTGATTTTTTACTCTCCCATTTAAAAAAATAATTGAATCCCCTGGCCCGAAACGCAGCTAAGAAGGAACCCGTGTCGCATTTTGTGTTGTTAATTTTAATAATTGACGGGAATCTTGTTAGCGCGGGGAAAATGCTCAAAAATTTGTGGTCGTTTTTAAAAATGTTTTTTCATTATTTTTTTTCAATCCAACAATTTCAACACTTCACATTTAACACATATTTATTCCTAAGTAACAAAATAAACTTTGAATTGGTCTTGGTGTAGATTTTTATATTTAATAAACTATATCTCGGAATTTTTTGAAAATTCATTTGGTATTTAAAAGTGTAACTGCAGTTACAATAAAAATACGCTTGTTAATACTAATTTTAAAGGATTAATATATGGAACAAATGAGTAATAGAAGGTGTATTAACATTATTGATTCGAGAAGTTAAAGTATGGAAAAAATATCATATTGAGTTCCGGGCTCGACTCAAGTCAGCTCACAATGCATCTATCATGATTTTCTCAAGCATGAGTGTTTTTATGATGTGTTAATTGGGATTCATTGCCTATTGCAGCGTTAAAAAATTAAAAAAATGAGATAAAAGATGAAGAAAAAAATTTCCATCTGAGACTTAACTATACATTATAATTATAATAAAAAATCGAAAGGCGAATACGGAATACGTCAGTATTACCAGTATTATGTGTAAATACTTGTGTATAATTTTACTTGTATATAATAACAATTTTGAAATCTAAAGGTTAGCGCTATAAAAGATAAGAAATACTTGGTGGGGTCTTAAGACAAGGATTAAATTTTCCACCACTTGTAATCACTTGAAGCTTTATAAAAACGTACGAATTTAAATTTTGATGATTAAAGATATTTTTTTACACATCTGTTTAATCAAAGTAAGTGACTTCATTAGCATTTTTAAGGATCAAAAAATTATAAAAACAAAAATATTAGTATTAAAAAAAATGTCAATTCGATATGTCAATGTATAAGAATTGTATTTGTACCATATATTAAATAAATAAATAAAAATTCAAACCATTAAAATACGATTTAATATTAATTTAAAACTTGATGTTTTTCATATTTGTAAGCTATAAAATAATTAAACTATGAATGTAAAACAAAAGTTAGGTGCCCTCATCTCTCAGTTATTCATATATCGTCCATTATATTTTATTCTTCTTCTTATTAAAATCAGGCAATCCTCCCTTAAATAGCGATTTGATGTTATATTTTATATGAAGGGAAATTTTAACCAACCATGTATATGTACATCTTGTACCGAACTTTAGAACTATGAACCTGATTAATCGTCTTATATGATGAATATTTATGTTTTTTACGGGTTTCTTTTCATAAATTAGAGTTCAGCATGTTTATTTTACCAAAAATTGGACATGTTGAAAACAATTTTACGCGAATGAAATTATTTTAGGTATAAATAATAATTACACAAATATGATATTGCCAGTGTCGTATACTTTTGAAGAAGAAAATGGGGAATAACATAATACCGAGGCGACGTAACGACCTCATCCGATTCGTCTCGCTGCAAATAATTAATTCGGTAGAAGTCGTAAAAATAATGAACTACTTTCTTTTCTGGAAATTATGTCCGCCGAATGGGCGGGGGGTGGGGAATGGTGGCGCTCGCGCGTCCGGTGGGCTCCGGGACTTGGCGAAAAAGCAATAAACGTAAATAAATGATATCGGAATTATTTCCGCTGTCCGGCGGATAGATTTATGTGCCGAAGGACTCGGAAGCTCTCTCCAATCCTGTTTCGTGTAAATAAAACTATTTTTGTATTTATCGCTGTACCTATCGCGATACATCATAACAGCTTTTTATGATTTAGGTTATTTTTATACTTGCCCAGAAATGTTTCTGAATTGAGTTGTTGAGTACATATCGAAATATATCAGACCATCATTTTTCTCTTTTTTTTTAGATTTGAATACCCTACACCCATTCCTACATTTAAAATATTAGTTAACTATCATAACGAAGTATCAATCTGAAGTTGTTGCTTGTTAAAAATCAGCTTGAGTTTCAAAACATATTCAAATTCATTGGAAGAAAATATGAATGTCTTCGTTGTTTAGCAAAAATTTAAAAAACATTTGAATATATTTTACACTCTTAAATTATGACGTACTTTATTTCACTTTCTCCCTAATAATACAATCATTAGGTATGTATACTTCCTTGTGGTTCATAATAAATTTTAATCTAAATGCTTGCATTTCAAAAGTAACCCAAATCCATTGTCTGGTTTCAAAATGTACAAGTCATGTAATTTTAATGTTTTAATTTTTTCCATAAGTTTTTATTTCATATTATTCATGTAATAAATACGATGTAAAACGGTTTTTCTTAATTTGCCAAAAAATAGTTCATATCTATGCCTAGGTATGTAAATCTTGGTACCGTTTCAAAATTTTGACTTCCACATGAGAGAGTTGGGATTTGTTGGGTGCATCCTACGGCCATGTATTTGGTCTTCTTATATATTTCACCTACTGGCTCATATTAGATAGTGTATAAATTTTTCGTTATAATTTATTTATTTACTAGCACATGTACAATATTATTTTCTATCAAATTTAATAAATCATCTAATAAGGCTAAAATTTTTTCAGGGAAACAATAGGATTGTTGTCTCCCCAAGTTTTTTATTCCTATAATATAACAATGTTAAATTTCTGAAATGGTTCCAGTTGAAGAAATGAAAAAAAATTGTTGGAATCGTATTCCTAGTAATATCTCGTGGTATCCATTCATAATATCATATAATGAAGACTGAACGTGTTACACAGGGTGTGCGTATTTCCATACTGGTGTCAGCATGTTTTATATTATAGGGTGACATATGCGAGGCTTATTCATACAAGGGTTTCCGTCTATTGCCAATGTCTTTATTAGCAAAAAACGAATCACTTCGTATTATTATTGCTTTGATCATGTTGAGGCGTAATATTTAGATACACTAGTAGGTAAGTATCTAAATTAAAAATATTATATTAAATGGATAATCGACAAAATCAACGTATGTATATCATCAGTCGTAAGAACATTTAAAAATTATCGAATTATTAAAGTTATATTTGATAGAATTCTAGAAACTTTCCGTATATTTGATTGGTCTATGCTAAAATTGGTGAACGTTGCATTGTGTAGAGTGATCACTTAAACTAGCTCATACAGGTTGTAAGTCCTGGGCCATCGTATAAGACTGCCATACACGTTTCTCATATATAAATGGGTTCATCTCTGTGAGACTACTATAATTTACCTTATTTTCGCAAGCTATCTTTCGTTCTTCGAAGATGTCCAAAAAATTAGAGGAATTGTGTATTTTCTGCAGAAAAAATACATTTTTGCGTTTTGTTTACACCAAATCAGTCCGTTTTCAAGTCGTACAGGAGAAATTTTGAATTTTGAATCAAAGGCAACACTTTAGTTTTTCGCAAGCATCATTTTATTTATGATCCGTCAGCAAGTTTCCTTCTAATTTTTGGATCAAAAAATTTATTATATTATTTTAAATTTGTTTTGTGTACTGTGGAGAAGTTAAAAGAAACGTTACCTTATCGATATAAGGCTATTTATTTGAGTTTATATACGAGTATATACAAAATAGTGATTTAAAGACGTGCAACCGATATATGTACATGTTATTAAATTAAATTGTCATTTCTGATGACTTTTATGAGCAGTGAATTTTATTTTTTCCGCAATGTCTTGTCAAAATTTATGCACTGTATTTTTTGTGTGCGTTATATAAAAACGTGTGCAAAGAAACATTAATTGTCAGTATTTTGTCATGTACCCGAAATAATTAAAAACCCTCTATATTAGTTTATGAATGTTTTTAAGTAATGCAGATGAATAGTCAATAAGCTTTATGAAAATGACATTATCAAGTTAATGAGTTCTACCAGACCTATAAATGAAATTATTGTATTACCTAGTGTGATTGGAATTAATTTGTTGTTAAAAGTTTTATTGTGTCATTTCATTAACACTTTTTACCATACCCACATTTTTAAGCAAGTTCGATAAAATGAATTTAAAAAAAAAAATCAACAAAAATTAGATTGCCACACAAGTATGAAAAAAAGAGCTGTAAATCATTAACACTTCATCAACATCCTTTTTCATTTTCCCTCCAATCAAAAAGAAATGAGAGCGATCGCTAATCGCGCGGTGACGTCACCCCACAACCGAGTGATAGATGTTGCGGCCTCTAGTAGCGCCTCTCCGGGGACGCATTCGTTTGTTTTAATGGCCACCGCCAATCATATAGTCGATTCGCAATTTGAATTATGACACATGAATAATCACGAACAATCAGCAAGGTGGAAATTATGGTGACATTTTAAACGGAGGACATGGTGATGTATCAATTTTAATGCGACGGGAGACTCGGACTGTATTGAACAATTCAAGCGTCTAGTTGCAGTCGCCTCAGTAACAGTTTTTTGATAATTTTATAAATTTATTTCGGGGTCAACACTTTAGGGGTTGTGGTGGAGTAAAAGAGCGGATGCGATGGTATATTATTCATTTATCATAACGAAGATAATTTCTGTGAGCAAGTGACATACGAGTAAAATAACAGGGTAAAACTAAGAACATGCGCGGTGGGAGATCCTTCCGAGTTGAGGGCGTAGCAAGACCAGTGGTCGGCCTGCTGCGGAGACTTGATAATAATGGAAACATGCTGTCCATCTTCTGGTTCCAGCTCCTATAATATACTCCCTTTGATGCAATTGTACAAGGTTGCTAACAAAGCATTGTTGCAGTGTCCGTGTTCTTGCATATTCACATTCCCAGTCAATGAATCTATTCGTTTGAGCCACAACAGTAAAATTACCATCAACAAAATCACTATTTTTCCTACATACCTACATTATTTTTTTCGATCAGACACTTTTGCTACACTGAATTGGGTCAAGTATGCATAACACCGAAATTGTGTTGAGACTCCATTTATCATTTCCTTACACATGTGTATATTTTTAATTTCTATCAACCATTTATTATAATTGTTTATGTATTTATTTTAAAATCTCCGTTTTACTTGATGAACATTTGTCTCAAGGCAGACATTATGTATGTACATATTTCACATACGATTAACATTATTTCAAAGTATTTTATAGTTAATTTATTTTAATAAAAATAGACGCGATGAGTTTGTTTCTTGCACGTAAATGTAGGTTAGAGCGGGGAATACGAAGAACCGCCTAATAATAAAGATAGGAAAAAAAAAGTTTTTTTCATATGTTTGAATGTAAGTTCCAAGATTTATTAGCCATTCTGAAATGGATTTATTATCTATATATTAATTACTCCAACCAATGTCGTTTCTGCATTTGGATAATTTCTGTTGCCAGTTTAAAAAAAAACATTTTAGAGTACATTAAAAAGATTAAAAAATATAGGAATACGAACAAACTGATATCAAAAAACATCCAAATCCAAATTATCGAAAATTAAAATATCGGAATTTATAGATTTTTTAAAATATTTTCGTGGAATCCGTGTATTCAAAACAGTCGACGTAATTGCAGTCAACGGATTTTTGTGCTGGCCATACCGCTTTATGACATTGACGGTAAGTACATGTTTACGCATTTCTCTTTTCTTTTTATTGTTTTTGCGTGGTTTTTGCATTAATCTTGCTTCAATAAACGTTCAAAACATTTATTTTATGCTTTATTTTTAAAAGCTTTATATATTTTTTTTAAACTGCGAAGTGATCTTAACCCTACATTCAAAAACATACGTCTCTCATATAACCTCAAAAGTAGCACAGCGCGTGACGCGAAATGTGTCATTTTTATTGTTTTTGCATTAAGCTCGCTTCAATAATACGTTCATTTGAACATGAACATTTATTACGCTTCATATTTATTTTATAACCTCAAAAGTAGCACAGTGCGTGGCGCGAAATGTGTCATTTTCCCCGTATTTATACATAAATATATTATTTTTCAGAATTCCAATGGAAGACTCAACATCACAAACCGGCAATGTGATGGAGGAGCTTTGTGGAAATGACTGGAGGATTGCAAGACGAAGA
>JADDOH010009839.1:0-43294 GCA_016648135.1 Agrypnia vestita
TTTGAGTCCGATCGGTCAAACGGTACAGATTTGCATCGAAAATATGTGAGGGGGAGGGGAAGAGGTAAAATAATAGGGGGAAAATATCGCCTATGTTACCGCCGAGTCCTAAAGAATAAGTTTACAAATTTTGAGCCCGATCGGTCAAACGGTACAGACTTGCATCGAAAATATGTCAGGGGGTGGAGAAGGGGTGTGAAAACAGGGAGGAAATATCGCTTATGTTACCCGCCGAGTCCTAAAGAATAAGTTTACAAATTTTTAGTCCGATCGGTCAAACGGTACAGATTTGCATCTAAAATATGTCAGGGGGTAAAGGGGAGGGGTAAAAATAAGAGCGGAAAATCTCCCTTTCGTTACCCTTCGAGTCCTAAAGAAAATTTTTTCCAAATGTTTTGTCCGTCGGTCAAACGGTACAGATATGCATAAGAAATATGTCATGGGGAGCGGCGTAATGGTAAATAATTAGGACGCAGATCCAGCACCTTATGCTACCAATTTTTAGTCCGATCGGTCAACCGGTAGCAGATTTGCATAGAAATATACTGGAGGAAGAAGGGGGGTAAAATAATCTATGCAGAAAATATCACCTATTGTTTACCTTCGAGTCCTAAAGAAAAGTTTCCAAATTTGATTCCGATCGGTTCCAAACGGTACAGATTTACACATAGAAAATATGTCATGGGGAGGGGGAGGGGTAAATAATACGCGAGAAAATATCACCTTTGTTACCCCTCCCCCTCCCCCTGACATATTTTCTATGTAAATCTGTACCGTTTGACCGATCGGACTCAAAATTTGGAAACTTATTCTTTAGGACTCGAAGGGTAACAAAGGTGATATTTTCTCGCTATTATTTTACCCCTTCCTCTCCTCCAGATATATTTTCTATGCAAATCTGTACCGTTTGACCGATCGGACTAAAAATTTGTGTAGCATAGGTGCTCTTTTCTCCTAATTATTTTACCCCTTCCCCTCCCCCTGACATATTTTCTATGCATATCTGTACCGTTTGACCGATCGGACTCAACATTTGGAAACTTATTCTTTAGGACTCGAAGGGTAACAAAGGTGATATTTTCTCGCTATTATTTTACCCCTCCCCTTCCCCCTGACATATTTTCTATGCAAATCTGTACCGTTTGACCGATCGGACTAAAAATTTGTGTAGCATAGGTGCTCTTTTCTCCTAATTATTTTACCCCTTCCCCTCCCCCTGACATATTTTCTATGCAAATCTGTACCGTTTGACCGATCGGACTCAACATTTGGAAACTTATTCTTTAGGACTCGAAGGGTAACAAAGGTGATATTTTCTCGCTATTATTTTACCCCCCCCTCCCCCTGACGTATTTTCTATGCAAATCTGTACCGTTTGACCGATCGGACTCAACATTTGGAAACTTATTCTTTAGGACTCGAAGGGTAACATAGGTGACATTTCCTCCCTCCCCTTTTACCATTTCCTCTCTGATATATTTTCGATGCAAATCTATACCGTTCGAATCGAACCTTTGTTTTCCCCCAACAAATTTATTTTCAACTTCATGTTTCACCCGTGTGACGCCTGGTACGAACAGCTAGTTTTTAATAAACATAAAAAAAATAATTTTGATTACATCTCATTATATGTGAAGATAAAAAATATTTTTAGTCCTTTGATGATTAACAGTAATTAAAATGATTAAGTGGGTCTTGAAGTAAAAAATATATCATTGTTTTCTTAAAATCTAGTCAATGTCAAAACTGATAACATATTATTTAAAAATCACGATAGACTTAAATAGTAAAAAGCAGCGCGATCTGTGTCTTAGGTAATATAAAGTTAATAATTTGTCAGACATGTTTTTAGTGAATCTTGTCTAGTAATTAAAATACATGTTTGAAGTCTAGATGTTATTTACTTGACTAGTGTTCTAGTGGTCAAGCTTTTTTCCAAACAAGCTAGTTAGTCCATTTTTCTATATTATTGATTTAACATGTATTCCGTGTACGCATCCTTATTAAACAAAGAATAAAATTAATATAATTACTACGCATTTAATAAATTTAGTTTGGAAAATTCTAAGTAAATTCCTCGATTATTCCAACTAAAATGTGACGTCACTACAATTACTTGAAAGAAATTGTATTACAATTAATATAACTTTAGAAATAATCTTGGATCTGCTAAAGTAATAGAAATCCTTTCGGAATAATTGCCTATTAATACGGTTAGTAAAGTAAAACCATTCCATTTCAAGCTCTTAATGAAATGGTGGGGCCTTTTACCGGGTGTGATTATTAAATCAGGACGTAAAATTTTCTGGAAGATTTTAGCTAATACATTAATTTCTATAGCAGGAGGTAATTTTTAAATTTGGTAAATCCACTTTTTAACAAAGTGAGAAATTGGGACATTGAATGGCTTTATGATAAATTCATTATTTTTCGAAAGCAAAAAACGTATTCCGGTCTCACATATGAAAAAAAAAAACTTGGTCTCTCTGATTATCTCCTATGGAAGTCAGCAAGATAATGTCTGCCCTTACGATGAAGTAATTGATCAAATGGATTTGGTGCTTTTGGATAACAAACTTGCCTAGATTTGTCCGCTATTAAAAAGTAGTTTTAAAAACGATTTTACTTTGAATATGGCTAGACATGAAATTACATAGTGTCAAGCACTCTCAAAAAAGGTATCAAGCATTGTCAGTAAAAAAATCAAATTAGTAGTCGACCACTTTTGAAAATTATCTCTATAATAATACAAATTTAGAAATTGATCAATTTAAAAATTTTTCAGCGAAGACCATAACATGCTTTATTTGTGTTCTAGACTACGTGTTCCTTTTTTACTCCCTTTCGTCTAACTCGTAGCGTCTGCTTGTCTACTTGTCGTCTTGCCTGCTTGACGAAAAAACTTTGGATCGATTTTTAACCCTTTTCCCGTGATCCAATCGAGCTGAAACTTTGCAAGCAGACTCGTGGCAACGATCAAGAAGATCTGTCAAATTTTCGTTAAAAAAAATTAGTAAGTTTTTGTATTTTTCAAATTTTGAATGGTTTTTCATACAAATTATTAAATTGTATGAAAATATTTCAACGCGTCTGGTAGACGAGAAACCTAATTATAGTATAATTTTTGATTTTTGGAAATTTTTTATTACTCCTTTCGTAGCGTCGCCCGACCGAAGCCCAACGCGTAGGTTAAACGCCAAACCAGTTTCCACTAGTAAATGAGAAAGGGAGTATAATAAAAACTTGGTTTTTATGGGTTACTTTTTACTCCCTTTATATTAACTCGTGGCGTCTGCTTGTCTTATTGTCTTCTTGTCTGACGTAAAACTTTGGATCCATTTTAAACCTCTTTCCCGTGATCGAGTCGAGCTGAAACTTTGCAAGCAGATTCTTGGCGACGATCAAGAAGATCTATCAAATTTTTAGCCCTTTTCCCGTAATCCAATCAATCTGAAACTGACGATAAAAATGATCTAACAAATTTTCGTTAAATTTTTTAAAGATAAATATAGTATAATTTTGGATTTTTCTTAATTTTAATGGTTTTTACAAATTGGAATCAATACAAATGAGTAATTAGTCTGACGCGTGTTCAGGCACGCAACCTGATTCAATGAGAAAGGGAGTACAATATAAACTCGGTTTTTATGGGTTAGTTTTTTTTCCACATTAAGAGACGCACGTACGTGCCATAATAGCATCCGTCACCTCGTGTATACTCTGTTTCTTTTTATATCTCTTGTTGTGAATCTAGCAGTCCTCTTCTCATATTCCAAGATACACAGATAATTGATGGGTAAAAAATATAATTCTTGTGAATGGTATTCACGAGACAAAAAATAGTCTAGAGGACGCTGAAATTTTCTGATCAAGTGGGAGTAATCTTTGAAAGAGGTCACGGGGATGATGTTATTCAAAAATGTAATAATGATAATAACTTTCGGTTGAAAAAGACCTCGATTTTTAAAATGGTTTCATAATAAAACCCTCACGAATAACAATAATCTTCAAGGTACTATGAAAATACATTTTGAAGAACCTATGTGTAAAATAAAACAACTGGAACAATATAATATTGAAATTGTACAAACGCATCAGTGTAACTGGTTTTATTTTCTAAAAACGAGACGGACGTGTTGATTTTACTCTATAGATGAGATGAACACATAATTTTTGCTCTGTGTACGAAAAGAATATATTATTTTTGCTTTGCAAACTATTTAAACACGCTAATTTTGCCGTGTAAATAAGATGAACAGAATCTGTGATATTCTGAAAATAGCAATATTGAGGTGTCAGATCTTTATCCCAACCTTGGCAGGTATGTACAACACTGTATTGCCGCCAATTTCGATGTTTTAAGTTTGACATGTTTGAAATTAATTAATTCAATCTATCAGAAAGCTCTTAAACATAAATAAATGTTTAGTTATTCACAATTACGAATAATAATGTTTCTAATTGATTGAAGTCATTAATTTAAAATCTGTCAAATATAAAACGTCAAAAAAACATTACGATGTTACCAATATAATAACTGTCAAGGTACAGAAATAGCAATATTGCTTAGTTCAGAATACGGATGACTGTTTGCTTTGTATAGGAGAAGAAAACATTGTTTTTGATCTGTAAATGAGTTCAACATTTTAAATTAGTTGAGTTGAATAATTTGCATAATCTATATTGTTGTTGAATAATTTATATTTGAATGAATACTTATTGGCGAAACATTTAATTTATTTAAAAATTGTATAACACACATAATATTTGAATTTAATATCACTACTATAGTTATGTTCCGTATTAAGTTTTGTTATTAATTATACCTGATGAGAGCGAGTGCTCCTCTCGAAACTATGAAACTTTGTTTGCATTTGTTATCTATTGTTCTCTCGAAACTGATTTTAAACTTTGTATTTGTTTTGCAAACAAAATCATCCCTTTTTTGGGGTTGTTCGGCGGCATGCGCCAGCTGGCGGGACAGAACCCCTAAAAAGCGTATCCCCGGTTACCGAATCCGGTCCTGCGGACAACACACGAGGATATCCGCGCGTAATATCTTACGGCAGATAAATCTTTCGTACCTGCCATTTCTGAAAAGGTATAACGGTTAACAAGACGGAAAATTCCTTATGAAATATATTATTTGCGTCGATAAATTACCGAATCCCGGCGTCCCGCGCTGGAAATTCCCAGGGTTAAATTAATTTGTTTGCGGATAAATAATATCAAGAGATGGGAGATTACGGGACTCCCGGACCTGTCGAAGCGGAAGACGTTTGGAATTTCCGTAATAAGAAACGGTCGTAATTTTGTCATTTTCACAAAATTTAAAGGAATCTCACAACACGCCGATGAAAATTCCTTTGCGCGAAATAATACAGTATACATTAGTTACCTTGAAATTGCGCAATTCGGGCACTTTGAAGAATACCTGAGTATATTTATGGTAATAAATATAAACTTAAAAAAAAAAAATATTTTTTTAGCGGAAAGAAATAAAACATTTTAATCAATTAGTCAAAGTTTTTTTTCTGTTTCACAGGAATATCAAACAATTTTTATTCGCCTTCTAGAATATTCGCCCGTCTGTGGAACAATTGATTACGCCGTTTCTTTTTGCGCCGATCCGCTCACTTGAAATATTCAGCACGCAGGTACTAATTGCCGGTTACCAATATTCGAATTGAATCGCCCTCTCCTTGTCTGTTTTGCTTTCTATGATCTCGTTTTGTTTATCGAAACAAACTGTTGCGCCGTGCGTGTTTCTGCGTAATTATAGCAGCTCTAGTTTCCGATATTTCCGATTATTGTATACCAAATTCTTCCAAACTTTCGAAAACCTTCGACGTTACCGTGCCGTTCTAATCGATTTTTAGAAACTCATGAAAATACGTATATAATATCAATTATTGAAATTTTCAAACTTAGATAAATTCGTGTACTATCAAAAAAGGACTAATTTGTTTAAACCACAAAAAAACCCCATTAGACCAATTAAGTAGCTGTGGTGTTTTTGTGTGCTCGTCACCCGCGGCCCGAAGTGCGAAGATGATGGGGGACGCGAGCATATAAAAAGGGGGACACCCGGGAGAATCGGTCTCTTTGACTTCCCGGTTCCCGCTTACTATATAGTCAGGGCTAGCTAAGCTCGATCGGCAAATCTTCATGTGAAATAAACCTGGAGTAAATCACTTGACCGCGTATTTACTCCACCTGAAAACCATCACTGTATTCCCAGGCGGAAGTACATTACAGTAGCTAAACTATATTCAGTATATTTTGAGTGTGTTAAAATTTTTCAAGAACAACATACTGGAATTCATCTCCAGGGGGGTCATCATTGATAAAGATGTATTATAAATGTCTTATAGACTCTTACACAACATACTCAAAATATTCTGAATATAAAAACCCTGTCTAAGGAGTTTAAAATAGAAATAATTTTTAGGCGTATTCTAGTGTACATATTAATAATTCGGATGAATGTCGTATAAGAATGTTCTTAGGTTTTCACGGCCACTCAGAATCTTCAAGTTTGTGTTTACTGGGATATTATGCCGTGTTGTTACGACCTTTCGGGCCGACGTTTCGGATCCCATTGCAGGGTCCATCATCAGGGCTGATGTGTTGTTGTGAATGTTGGTGTTGTCGTTAATTATCGGCTTGCAATACCGTGCCGAGTCTGCGACGAGAATGACTTTGAAGCGCCGGATACCAAGATGTTTTTAATTTGAGACCATCATCTCTATTAATATTTATCGGGTGCTTGTAGATTTCCAGTGCTTCCTTGATAAGACGCGTATGGTGACTCTTAGGCTTTCCAAAGATTTTCGGTTCGAATGCAAAATGATGGCCGGTATTCAGAAAATGCTATTGATCATTTTTAACGTTGGCCGTTTAAACATCAATGTATCTTTGTCAGTCAGATGTTGATATCGATACTTGCCTATGTTGTGAAATACATTTTATTCATTGTATATTTTATTCAGGTGCGATTGAGTACTTTATAAATTCTATAAAAAAATTAGTTTAATATTGTATATTTGCAACCCCAAAACATTAACCCGCGTTTTAAAAAAAAACTGAATTATTTAACATAAAATGCGATTCAGAGGTTTATGAAAGTAATGTGATGTTTGTGCTGTTCATGTATGTATTGCCACGAGATGTGAGAATTAGAAAGAGTTGCACGTAATCGATGATTTTGTAGCACTCTACATCATTTATTGTTTTAGAAGGTTTTGGAATATTGGAAGCATCTGGGCGAATACGCATCAGGTATAAATAGAAAAAGCACTGCAATGTGCGGTGTGGCCAGCATGATTAATCGAGTGATAAATAAAGGAAGTACCTACGAATGGAATTTTCTAGAAATTGATCAAAGCACCTTAAACAGCGAAATAAAAAGTGTCCTTCGGACAAGTGATTAGAGATATTTAGTGGGGTTTCAGAACCAGTGTAACAATAAGTGTGTGGAATATTTTAGAAACATTTAAGAACAGTTTTCCGATTTAATTCGTGTCCAGTGATATTTTGCGTAATAAATAAAAACAAATTGTTTTCATTGGCCTCCGAAAGTCACGTTTCTAACATGATACGGAAAATGATAATCCGCCTCCAAGTCAGTTTCTCATTCTGTTTATATAGATAGGTCGTCTTTTTGATAGTGTATTAGATGTTTGGAGGCACTAACAGCAACGTCTAAGAAGCTGCAGATGGCAGGTTTATTATTAGAAAGTGATGATATGCAATAGTGGCTAATACTTCTTGGTAGAACACCAGACAAAAAAAAATAAAGCAAGCACCACACAAAAGTCTACAGACGCTTTATCAGGGCTTATGTATTCAGAATTGAAGTTTTCAGCTGTCAGCCGACCCATATTCATGAAGGACAGTGAAGACTCACCAAAGACCAAGGACCGTTTTACGAGCAAAAACCCTCATATCAGACCTACACATTCGCCATTTATATTATTTCAATGCCAAAGAATTGTAAAGTACAGTCTTTTTCGGACCCGACTGACAATCGATGATGTTGTTTCATCTATACATTAATGTGCCTAAAGCCTCTCTGTTCAGTTCTCAGTCAATATTTGCCATGCTCTACTGTTGCTCCAATAATTTACTGTACCTATCGAGGCTTCTGGCATTCTCTTTACCATATTTCGTCCCGCGCGTACTTAAAAAATTATTTTGTCAATCAATTAACTTAGTGTGGTTAAATGTGGCCCGCCCATTGCCATTTAGAATTTTGATCGGTTTAAATGACATCTTTCACTTCATTGCTTATCATTCAAATATTTTATTTTTAGCCTTAAATTACATATTTTTGGTTACACTTTTCTTACGTATGCATATTCTGTAAAAAAACACGTAAATAAATGACTTGGGTATTTCGTAAAACAGCTGATCCCATCCTTTAATCGCAACATACATAAATAAGATGGAAATTAATTTCCTTTTGTAAGTTTATTTATTTCATTCAGAGATGTCGTCCCGACTTTCGAGTAATGCAATAACAATTGAATAAATATTAAATGAAAAGCAGTTCAATAAATTCTTGCGTTCGCCTGATGAGACTAAGGCACTGTTCCGGAGATAATACGAATTTATTATTTAAAACCAACTATTGTTGCCAATGAGAGGAAATTGTGGAATGCTTCATAAAAATGAACACAATGGAATTACAAGAAATCACTGATATGATCTACAGTATTTTTTTTAATTGCTGCAGTGTTAAATTATATATATTTTGATTTCAATGAGAGCTATCGTGATTGTCAAACTTAGACTAATTATTGAAGATGTCAACGTGGATGATTTGTTGCTCTGCAACGATGTTTTGGAGGAGTGAAAATTGGAGGCAGGCAGGTTTTCAATATCAGATGATACAATATTGATCGCTACGTCAGAAGAAGAAATGGCTACACTACTAAGTACAAATAAAAACAATATGTTTTTATTTGATCTGTATTGTATTTCTTTAGTTTTTCTGTTTATAACCTTTTCTTTGTTTGCAGGTAATAAGAAAAGTGAATCAAAAGCCTACGACTGATATGCAGAATAAATTATATGTGGTTCAGATAGATATTGTCAAAACCCAACTATCTAAAGAATGCGCAGAAAATTCGCGGAGTTGTTTTGGAAAGGCATAATGCCAAAAGAGATCTGGCTTAATTTAATTATAAGTGGTATTTTTTATTAAAATATTCATTTTCCTGTTAATAGGTAGGTATATAAAATACAAGATAGGTAGGTATATAAAATACAATTAAATAAAAGAGTTTCATACGCCGAATATATTGTTTTATTACTATTATTCCGCGGACGTCCTCTGCTTCTACTGCTTTCGACAAACAATTTTCCTTGCCATCCTTTCTTTGCTCATCTGTTCCACATGACCAAACCAGTGGCCATGTCACTGGCTCTGCATACTGAGAATTCCGGGTTCGATTCCCGGTGAGGTCGCAATACATCTTTCTGATTTCTTCAAAATCTAGGTGTTCTTGTCGGACCGCAATTAAAATTGGGCCTTCAGGCCCATTGTAGCATTAAAAATTGCTGTACATATGATTTGAGGGCATAGTCCCGGTCTCCTACAATATAGAAATTACCAAATCTGGTACCTAGTACCGTTTGTCGTAACTTGATATTTTGTTTGGACATAATGACAAATATATTTCTGATTTTTATAGTGCTCTTCGGCTGACTAAAATGTGGTCTGTGGTCAGCCATTGCTCTGGTAATGGCTGAACCTATCCTCAGTCTAAGAAACAGTATTCCAGATGCATCACCTACGCACCTTTCATCGATATAAATATAAAATTATCAAAACCGGAGTGAAATAGAAACCTTGAAAAAAAATATTGTCGACAATGCTATGCGGTAAAATTCATTTAGAGTTGCGGAAAAATCAATTTCTTCTAACAAAAAAGTATTGTTCGAGGTCTAAGTAAATTACTTCTCCTGTTAAGGATATACTGTAGGATCAGTCGATCGTCAGAAAAGCCTGTGTCACCCTACATAATATTGTACATTTCGACACTTTGTATGTAAAATGTCGAAAAATTAATAAAAAAATATTTTATTGACAGCTGTCAATTACATTGCGCAGTGCGCATGTGCGTTTCTGACCGAGAGTTTAATCTAAAATTTTCGCTCAGAATTCTTTGACAGATTTCGCTTAATCCGATTTGAAACAACCCGTTTTTGAAAAAAGTACTAAAAATTTGAGTTGAAACTCTACGCTTACTTTGATTGAACTTGAAACAACCGGGCCTTAGTCGTATTGAAGAACAATGCAGGATTTCCAAGATTAATAAAGAAAAAAAAAGCTGTTTATTGACAAACATCAGCTTTCTCGGAATCCCTCCAGTTTTTTAATTTTCAAGGGTTTTAATTATGTCCTATCAATTATTACTGATGATCAACTTGACGTCTTTGCCAATAACTGTGTAATATTTAAACATATATTAAAATGTATAATGAAAGATTACTAGTTTTAGTCAAATTGGACTGCAATAATTGATTTGTATTTGTTTTGATTGTTGGTTGAGTGAGATAACTAATTGTTATGTGTATTTTGTTACTCCCTTTCTTTTAACTCGTGGCGTCTGCTTGCTTGTCTGACGAAAAAACTTTGGATCAATTTTTAACCCATTAACAAAACCATTAACAAAATCGAGCTGAAACTTTGTAAGCAGATTCGTTTAAAAAAATGTTATAATTGTAGTATAATTTTTGATTTTTCAAATTATTAATGGTTTTTTCATACAACTCAGTAAGTTGTATGAAAATACTCCAACGCATCTGGTAGACACGAAACCCGAAAATGAGGAAGGAAGTATTGTGAAAACTTGGTTTTTATGGGTTAGTTTTTATTATATTATGACTTTCAAAGCTTGTGCTATCGCTTTTGACTCTATATTATTACTTTTTTTTGTTTTTGAATTTCTATTATATAATGTTTTCCTTATATAATGATTCTGCTTGTTATATACTTGATTTTTAATTTATATTTTATTTATCTTTATATATTTGTATCCGTATTTTAAGTATTTGCTTTCCATTTTGTCATTATTATTTTTACATATAATTATTTTTTTCATTAAACTATATAAATATTCTATTAATGTAAACTTTACCAATCTGTTTGTAAAAGCCCTGTAGGGCTTTAATAAATAAATAAATAAAATAAAAAACAACTGCGAGAAATGGACCAATCGACGGATAGGTTTGGTCACAATTGTACGATGACGGACGGATTACCACGACCGCACCTGGGTCGGAGTTAAGAAGAAATGTTTTCCTTCTTAATCTCCGCCGATGAAGCGCTTGATCCAGACAAGTATATGTCCACTCCAACAAGTAGCTATTTACACAGCTGAAAATTGTACTTGCAGCATGCGGCCTTCTCTGGTGTTACATAGTTTCGATGTTGTTGATCGAGTGGATGATGCACCTTGAACCAATCTTTGACTCTCCCGGCTTCGTTGAAGTCGGAACTGATTGATTGGCTATTAACTTTAAAGAACTTTGGCCACGTCGTATATTGTATTGTGCAAAAAAAAAGAATGACAATTTTCAACAGAAAAATACACCAGCACTCTGAGTTCCGACTGTCAACTGGTCGGATTCAGCAAGAAAGCAGTTCAATAAATTCTTGCGTCTGATGACTGGATTCAGTACCCGGGGACATATTTTTTAAAAGTTCATTTCATCAGCTATTGAGTACCGAACAACCACAACAATTGAATGATTTTTTTCTTCTTTTAGCAATCGTAACGCAAAATTGAATACTAAAAAAAATCTTCGAATGTATAATATTGTGATATATCTATGTCTGTAAATGAAGAAGGAATGTATATTTTTTATATATTTTTAGACAAGTATATTTTTATTTTCATTGTGTGATTGTGAAGTTCTACAAACTTTTTTTATTTTCTTTACTTATCTCCTAAACAATATATCTGTCGTGTCATTGGTCTATCACATATTAGCCTCATCTATACTTGCATATACTGCCTACATGACAAGGCACAAATGACCTTTCACCAAGCCGTGGTATCTTAATAAAGGCTTCTCGGACCAATTTCATCCGCACCCTTATTTCACCTTTTCAGGATTTCAGGCATTGTTGCGCCACGCGTCCAGATATCTGAATTTATCGACCCTTTCAGCTGGAATTCCCTTCAATACAAGGTTCATAAAGACACAATTTATGTATCAATAGAGAATCATTTAATGTTAACGATATAGGGACTGCAATTTTTTTAACGCAAGAAGACCATTCATCCACATATAATAATTTCGTTGTCTATCTGTCCTGTAACTTCCTGGAATTTATGTAATGGAAATATAATGCGAATGTGACAAATCCAATTGAGTAAAGATCGAAAAATAGGAAAGAATTTAAAGCTGATCTTAGCATGGAGAATAGAATTATAAAAGGGTCGCTTCGTAGTTTGATCAAGTTGAGAAAGCGAATAATTGATGCGAAAGACTCGCCATGACATGGTAAACCAGGTAATGGAAGATGGTCTTGTTCGGAACCTCAACAATCTGCGAGTTTGCTTGTGAAGACGTACGAATGTAGATGAAGCATAAAATAATTGCCCATCTTTGTGCCTAACGCCTTTTTAATAGATTTTAGCCAAAACTCTAAAGTCTATTAAGTCTATTTCGTTGTTTGTCTGCCCCGTAAGTCCATAAATTTTTGGAATTCAAGGCTAAAAAACGAAATTACACGACTGAAGGAAACTCGAACCTCGACCACGCGGACGAATGGACAGACGGAGAGGCAACGAAATAATTATGTTTGATAAGCACTTATTTTATACATTATTCATCACATTGTATTTGACAATGTTTACAATTGAATATAAAATGATTAGTTTCTTATTCAAACACAGCAAAATTACTTTGTGGTGACATTATAATTATAATTTATAGAAATTAACTTTGTATATACCACATTTGTTATCCTGATGAAGAAGCCATTGGATTTGAAACATGTTGAATTTTATTCAATAAAAAAGTGGTGTATACAAAGTTCATTTCTATAAATTATAGTTATAAAATGATTAGATTTATGACACATTTTTTCTGCATATATTTTTAATTGATTCATAAATTTAATTAATTCAGTTTTAAATCGTGTTTAAATTATAAAATGAATGTTTAATTTATAATTTGTGAGGGGCCTATGATGTATATAGTTCGTGTCCCGATTAGCATGAACATATCGTGCGTTGTCGGGGCCACTGTTGGGCACTGTGCCACGGCGTTATTGAAATCGCGTGCCATGTACATCTGATTAGTGGCGCATGTTGGGTTAACTCCAATTTACTTTATTTTAACAAAACCATTAAAGAAAAATAATATAAGATATTTTTGTTATATTCATTAATATATTGTGAATGTTAACCCTTTAACAGGCATGCTCATTATATTTCCACCTAAATTATCTTAATTTTGGCAGCCATGTTAAACATTGTAATGCCGTAAATTGTTTGAAAAATGTTTCTTGGATATTTTTACAAAACACAATCATGAACCAACAGATCTTAACTGATTCAACTGACAGTTCGCACATATCTGCTGAAACAAATGAACATGTAATTAACCTTGTTCAGTTATCGGCCTGAATTTAACTTTTTGCCAGTTGGCGTTTTCTCCCAATCAGCCATACAATTAAGTATACACATATAATTTGTATTGTGCTGACCCTTCGTTCAAAAACTCACTCATACACAACATCCATTTTCTAAACGATGACATGAACCTAAAGATCCATTAAATCAATCATTCATTAAATACTAATCGCACTACATTTAAACACAAAATATACAATACACATAAATGTACAAGTAAAATATAATTAATTGCAAAAATACATGTAACTAGAGCATACCGAAGACACTTGTAATTGGGATAATGGGCACAGTCTTCACTATAATGTTTATTATCAGAGTATCACGTACCTATTATCCTGTTAGTGTCTCTAATAAATAATAAAAAAAAAATAGAAAAATTCAAGATATTTTCAGTAAATAGTATTCTTCTTCTTCTACCTCTTATCCGATTGGGTCGGGGTCCCTACACCGCATAAAAGTTTCCAACTTTTCCCATCTTGGGCTTCGCTCTCCACGTCAGTCCAATTTAGTTGCAACCTCGCTTCGCAGCAGTCCTCCCAACTATTTCCGCCAGCTCTTCCTAGGACGGCCTCTTGGTCTTCTGCCTTCTGGTCTTGCCTGGAGTATCCGTTTTGGCAGTATATCTGCCGGCATCCGCAAGATGTGTCCCAGCCACCGTAACTGTGATTTCGCGATAAAGGTCAATAAGTAAATAATATTACAGCGACAAAACTGTCTCTATGAAAACAAGACTAGCAGGAGATGGATGAAGACAGCGAAGGGTAAAATTAAAGTTTATAGAAAGGTAAAATTGCTTTAGTCCGCTTTTAAAAATAGTTATGTGATATCTGTGTATCACAGTTGATTCTATAGCCTGGTTGACTGCACTTCTAATGAGGAATAAGAAAATTGAGTAGGTGTTAATAATGGGGGAGGGTACAAAGTGAATTACTGACAGCTGAATGGAGTGGTGATTAGGAATTTAAATTTCAGTTACTGAGGTGAGTGAGGATTGAAAGGGACATTTTAAAGAAGAGATGAAGCATAAAATTTTTAAAAATACTGTAATAAAAATATGTTTTTTTTTGGTTTATGTAATAATTAATAGTTATTCATTCTACCTATATGACAGAGTGTATATTTTTCATAAAAAGTATGATTCATCTCTTTAAATCTGTCAAGTAGTCTGGCAAGAATATTGTCATAATTACATATTATTTCCAGTTGGTGGCATGTATTTATTTCGCCACTCATAAAATTTTCTAATACGCTTTTCTGCTTTTTAATTTTTTTTTAATCATATTTAGTGTAACATAAAAAAAAATCACTTCATAAATCATTTAATAAACTTTGCCTGTTACAGGTTTAACAAGTCAAAGAGTGAAATACTAGTATTCAATGAATGTTTGGAAAAAGTGGCTGAGAAACATATCGATAAGAGGATGACTAAAGGGTGAATGGTGCTTTGAAAGCAATCATTTCTAATGGAATCTTGTCAACCAAGGCAATAATAGTGGTACATAATATAATTCTGGTAACAACACTGATATGTGGAAGTGATGCCTGGAACAGAAGAGGAATGAAAGTACACTGAATAGGGGAAATGTGACAAATCCAATTATGAGTAAATATTGAAAGAATATGGAAGAATTTAAAGCTGATCTGAGCATGGTGAATAGAATTAAAAGAATCGCTTATAGTTTGATCATGTTGAGGAAGCGAATGAGGAGAGAAAGGTATATAATGCAATTAACGTGGAAGACTCGTCATAACCAGGTACTGGAAGATGGTCTTGTTCTGAACTTCAACAATCGGCGAGTTTGCATGCGAAGACGTATGCATGTAGATGAGACAAAATAACAACCCACTTTTGTATCTAATGCCTTTTTAATAGACTTTAGCCACCATCGCTTCTCGTGGCCCATCAAAAATAAACAAAGCAGGGCTAAGCATAGATACGAACCATTTTTTTATATCGTATGCCATTCGTTCCAAATGTGCATAGCTTTTTTAGAAAAAAAATCACTTAGAAAAATTTATTTAGAAAACCATATGACATCATTCCAATAAATGTGTACTTTATTGAATGTCATTCATTCCAAATGCTGCATTATTACACTCTATAACCTGACGAAAATGTAGTAACCCACCCTCTAACTCTGAAATATCTCAACCACTCCCAGCGTAGAACTAAATTATTAATATCGTTATTATTTAATTATTATTCGCTGCATGCAACAAATCCTTCTCTTCTCCTTAACCTGCTAATTAAATTATAACCAATATTATTTCCGGATATGCCGGGTACTTCTATATTACTCACAGAGAATATAGCATGTACGTTGCGTAATAATTTATGTTACTGAAATTGTCAAACGCCTTTTAATTAATTATACTTTAATTATGTACTCTACAAATGAAAACGAGTAGCTCAAATTCTTTTAAAATCCAACTTTTTTTTTACAATTCATTAATAAATTCATAAATTAATACAACGAAATCTATAAATACATCTGTCTCTCTTTAATCAATGTTCCCGGTAGCAATCAGACAAGGGAGCCCACCCCCAGCTTTTTATCTACCCTTGACCTCCCGCCCTTTACTGCTGAACCAGTGAATGACGTACATAATAGATCAACTTCGTTTAAAGTTTTTTTTAACACAGAAAAATGTGGAGAAAATTGCGAGAGAAAAATAATCTTACAAAGAATTTTATGTAAGAATCTCGCGCAATAAATAATCTCTTTTGAATTATTAACGCTGGATCCCAAATCGATCGTGATTTCAGTTTCCGTGATAGTCTTTTTCTGTCCATTCTAGTAGTGGGCAGCAAAAGCCATAAAATTGGCAATAAGATTCATTCTTTAAATACAATGAGAGTCAGAAAATGAAGATAAGTCAGAAAAAAAAAAAAAAAAGAAATTTGAAGTCGCTTATCTCCTTAACTGTCGATATAATGACATTGTTGCCTCAAAATTTGCTAAATTTGGCCAGGAATATACTTGTCAAGTATTATAGATATGTATTTTTATTACCGTCACCTGCAGTCGAAAATTTTTTCATTCCCATAAACCAGTACAGATGTCGCCCTTGTTAAAGAGATAATTGGAGTTTTTTTTTTAAAGGAAATATCCTTTACACGTGTATATGATATTCTTCCTAATTATTAACATTACACTAGAATACGCCTGAAAATCATTTAATTTTTTTAAACTCCTTTTTGACAAGTTTTTTTATATATATATATACAGAATATTTTGCTTGTCTTAAAAATTTTCAAGGATTTTATCTCAGGGGGACATCATTAATTAAGATAATATATACAATAACAATGTCGCATAGAAACGAAGGTGTTCTTATATAGGAAAGTAGGTATGGAAGTTTTTTTTTGGGTGTAGCTCTTAATATATTGTAAAGTATTATGGGTAAGCAGTACTCTTAAGTCAGCCGGATTCGCAAGCTGAAAATTAAAAAAATCTAAATGTATGTATGAAGGGATTTTAAAAAAAATTTTGAAAATCAAAAAAATCTAAATGTATGTATGGAGGGATTTTTAAAAAGAACATTTAATAACAATACCTATAAAATATTAATCTGAATTATTTGAAGATAGATTTTTAGGAATATTGAAATATTATACAACGAGTGATCTGCTTCAAAACAAACAAAACAAGACACATTTAATAAATTTCAAGAGATTTTTCCCTTTGAATTAACATCAAATTTTACCGTGTTAAATTCATAATTTTCTTTGTGTTGTATAAACAATACAATATCGAATTTATGAATACTTATTGTAGTCTATTTCAGTTCGATACGTAAACATCGGAGGAGAATAAAGAAGGACTTATTGTATTTAAGCACAATCAAGTTAATGATTGTAGGTTTACACAGCGACGTAAATTTCATTGTAAAAGGTAAATTATCCGAGCCAGCAGCACAAATTGAATGCGGCGATTTTGGCACCCATTGTTTTCTGCTTGTTTCTGGAACGTTCATTAAAATGGACAAATATTTATGGAGTTGAAGATTTATTTTCATTGCATTTATACGAACACAGCTTTTGCCGTACTCGCAAATGCATTGTGCCTTGCAACGTGAAGGGCTCGAAATGGAAAATTTAACAAACGGGAATGGTCGAGAATATTTGAAATTTTTCACTTATTTTTGGTCTAAAAGTACTCACTTGATAACAATACCGTATATCATTTTAACTGAAAATTTTAAATCTATACCTATAAAAGTCAATATCTGTCTGTCCGTTTGTCTGCTCTCTATATCAGTGATTCCCAAACTATGGGTTGCGACCCACTGGTGGGTCGCGAGGGAATATTAGGTGGGTTACAGTCACAATACCGCGCAACACGTCTTGTCCGGGTCATATCATGTTTATTGTAGAAAACGAAGTGCAACCATATGTCAATGTAGTGTCTGCGTTGTCACTCATTTGACAGAGTTGAAAAATAACTTTAACGCTTACTTCGAAGAAGGGATCAAAAAGTTTCACAGGATAAACCGTATTTGTAATCCATTTCAAGACAATATACCAACTGAAATGTCAACAAAAGCAAATGAAGAGCTTATTGATTTATTGGAATATACGTCACCTGAAAAATACTTTTAATCACAAGCAATTAGCAAAATTCTGGCCTTTAGTTGCTGACATTTATCCCTGCTTGTCTGTCGACGCCATGAAAGTCCTCCTCCTCTTCACCACCTCATACTAATGTGAAGTGGGATTTTTGCCATGGTTTCTATTGAGACTAAATACATAAATAACTTGGATGCTGCGATTAAAAGTGACTAAAATTGCTAATGCTGTTATGTCAAGAAATAGGCAACAAATGCATCCTTCCCATTAAAATATCACATATTAATATTTTTCGTAATGAAAAATTTCGATTATATTTGGAAGTTTTTCTTAATTGAACAGTCTTTCGCATAGTTACAATGTGTATTAGGAATATGTGAGAAAGGAGGTGGGTCCCGAAAATTGTGAATTTTTTTTTTGGTGGGTTGCGGTCCTGTCAACTTTGGAAACCAAGGCTCTGTACAAATCTATACCGTTAGTCCGATTCGATTCAAACTTTGCATACTTATGCTTTAGCACCCGGCGGGTAATATAGGCGGTATTCCCCCCTCTTATTTTACCCCTTCTCCTCCCCATGATATATTTTCGATGCAAATCTGTACCGTTTGACCGATCGGACTCAAGACTTGTAAACTTATTCTTTAGAACCCGGCAGGTAACATAGGTGACATTTACTCCCTCCCATTTTACCCTTTCCCCCTCACCCTGATATACTGATATACTGATATACTCAAGCAAATAAAATTAGTATTAATGAACGAAAATTCCACATATTTTTTATCAAACAAGTATTTGTGAGAATTCTGAGAATATGATCTGGAGCTGTATTTGTAAAAAAATCCTCGAATCGGAGCGCCATTCCAGTTTGCTTAAATATCTTATGTTTCGACTATTTTAGATTTAGATCCTGACAAAACAGAAAAAATATATATTGGAATGAAACAGTGTTGTTTATACTCATTTTTTAAAATAGAAAAAAATATCATTGCATAGAATGTGAACGAGGACTGATAATGAAGATCATAGAAAAAATATTACAATTGTAAACAAAGTATTTGGTTTAATTTTCCTTCAAAATAATCACCCCTTCAAGCAATGTAGGTACTTGGTTTAAAAATTTTTCGTCTGCATGAAGCACTCATTCTCGATCGAATCCGATATGTTTTATTTTCACAAGTATGCGAGACGAGCTCGTTAACAGAATATTGTAGAGTTTTCTGTCTTCGAGTTTTGATGTCATTTGAGTTATTCGGTAAACCGTTTCAGTTGATGTCAGGTATTTCAAATTGTAGACCATTTTCAGTATTTTATTTTGCTGTCGTTGGAGTTTGTTTAGGTTTTTCTATTTTGTCATGTTTCCGGTTCCCCAGAAGGGCATCATAATATGATTTATTATATCCTATTCTACTCTTAACGTATGTCTCATTCAACAGAATTTTTATGATCCTCGGTGTAATTTGTGGAATAGGCTGAGTGGTTTTGTGTAATTTGTGGAAAAGTCTGGTCAGTTTGGTCATAGAGTCAATTACTTTGTCTGTATAAATGGTCCATTTGAGGTGTCTATATTCTTTTTCTGTGAAAAAATAAATAAAAAATGACTAAGAAAACCAATTTGTTAGGAACTTGCTGAAAAGCGCGCTAGTATATGATAACTGCACGGGACTGTCAAAACTGCTCACGCATTCTGTGTACCCTACTTGTAACATCTGCGATTTTAAATCATCAGAAAAATCGGTATAAAGAAAAAATTCACTGCTATTCATAATAAAACAAAAATGATAATCAACTAATTAACTTCCTATCTTACATCTTCTGATGCAAGCTCGTCAATGTTGAGTTTTCACACATAACCTTATTCCAGTTACTTAGTCATATCAAATCTTCCGTGGACTTCCCCTTTTAAGAAAGTAGACTGAATTGATTAAAAATTAGATAATTTAATCTTAATATGCTTTGTAATAATGGAGATATATGGCACGATTGTCGATAGCACCAGAAAATGGTCATTAAATGTAAATATACACAATGTAGGATGACTATCGCTTACCATGGATACCTGTACCAAATAAATATTTTGTAAAGTAACAAACATGACATTTTTGGAATACACGAATTGAGCAATACTAATATATTCATTATGTTTTACACTCCCATCAACGTATTTAATAATAAAATATGAAAAAAATAAAAACTTCCCGTAAAACTATAAAACTACACATAGAGCTTTTAGATAAAGAGTTCAAATCAAATGATTTATGAAATTTTTAGGGAAATCAAATGACATTTTCGGAAAAAATCTCGGAAAAATGTTTTCGCGTTGGTGAGAAAAATAATTTAAAAAATACATAAATTCAAATCATTTTATGATGTTTATTACTCAGTGGGTTAATAAAATAGTCCCTGTTTTCATTATAAATATAATAAAAATAAAAATCTCATTAATATACGCCACGGAGGGATTTACGTTTAAATTAATTTATGGTTATTTTTTTAATGCAGCGAATATAGAACATATATTTTTCTATCCCTTAATCCACATTCATAATTCTCTAATGTATGCTCGTTGATTCTTGAGGAGTTTCACATGACTACTTGTATCTGTTTTACGTGGTTTTATATCGCGGATCAAATCAAATCTCGCACCATATTTTTTTCTTACCATACGTTTCTCATTCGTTCGTTCGTCTTAACCAGTTTTCCTATTATTATTATTAATTTAATTAACTCTTCTCCTCTTTTCTCAATATTCCCATTACAACCATATTTACACCAGTAACTCCAACTTGTTTGTCAATATTAATATAATCAATTCATTATTTGCATTTCCAAGTAATCTACGCCAAAAATTCTACATTTGAATGTCGTCAGTTAAATACTTCACCTGTCGGTGAGAGATTCTATTACTATCGAAAAATAAGTAGTAGTATATTAAATTAGTTTTAAAGTCACGTAAAGACAACATAGAGGGTTGCTGAGGGGCTGTTAGGAGACAGATGGTAGCTAGTAAGATACGAGAGTAGACCGGTATATGAAGCGTGGAGGAACTATTCCGGACAGCGCAGGACAGAGAGACTTTCACTAGAGTGGGGGACCTGACAGGCCACACAAAGAAGAAGAGGTAACATAGTTTATTTATTTCACCCAATGTAATGATCAATGTTAACTCCAAATCCATCAATAATATAATAATTAATCTTATTCAACACCTGAAGTTTCAATAATAAGTTCATGAAAAATGTATAATCCCTTTTTAATGAACTTATTAACAGTTTTTAAAATGCATGTTTTATCCAATTTATTTTTACTAGAACGTGTACGTCAAAGGCTTTTTGAGTTGTATTCATATTTCAAAACACGTTTTGACTTTTGCACCCGTACAGGAATAGAGACAAGACTGGCGACTTTATTTATTCATGCCAGGGGGTGGGGTGGAGCACTGGTAAGGGTAGTTTTTTTATCAAAATAATGAAGATAATGCGCCATTCATTAAACGTGGCCCAGAGCCAAAAGTACTTCGGCTGAATCGACGATTATTCAAGCGACTGTAGTGTAAAATACATTATGGAAGCGTGCTGTACATGCAGCGTGATTATTTCACTGAATGTGACATTTCTTTTGATGAATGGAAAAGAGATTTTCAGTGAATGTTTATTTTTGGATACTTTGTTTCTTATTACTCCCTTTCTTTAAACTCGTAGCGTCTGCTTGTCTGCTGAAAAAACTTTGGATCGACTTTTATCCCTTTTGCCACGATCCAATCGAGCTGAAACTTTGCAGGCAGACTCGTGGCGACGATAAAAATGATCTAACAAATTTTATTTTAAAAAATTTAATAATTATAGTACAATTTTGGATTTTTCTAAATTTTAACGATTAATATATTGTTTAATTTTCGAGCCCGAAGCATGGAGTAGGCGCGAAATCTGTTTCAATTAGAAAGGGAGTATTATAAAAACTTAGTTTTTATGGCTGAGTTTTTTTTAAGAAGCGAATTAGTGCACTTTGGTAAGGCCAGCAGATGTTTTTTGATTGTTATAATGTGATGAAAAAAATCGTGTGCGTGTAGTTTTGTACGAACGTTAGAATTTATACTTCTTGGGCGTACATAAAAAAAACGTGCTGTGTTTTTTGCATTTCAAACAAAGCTGGAAAAAATGCGCATGCGCATTCAGTATACTAAATCTATGTATAGTATGTCATGGGACGGACTATAGATGTCTCTCGCATAGTCCATACGAATAAATGAAATAAACTATATATATACAACATTAAAAAAATGATAATATGTGGATGTTTTAGCAGTGGAATTGGTTGCATTGCACTTAACCCAGCTGTTCAAGTCATAAGCCCTGGGCCACCAAAAAAGACTTCCATACATGTTTTTCATATAAATTGCTTCGTTTCTGCGAGACTTCTATAATTTATCTTAATTAATAACTATCTCTTTGTGGACAAAATCCAGTAATACAAAATTCTCAAGAATGTATTTGTATATGGGTTTTTGCAATTCATTGCATAATATAATGGTGATAGCTACTTAAAAAATACAAAATGCAATGAAACATGATGTATCGTCAACAAAAGACTACGTATTTAAGTCAAATTTTTTGTAATGTTAAATGAAATTTACATTTTGGATATCTAATTCTTCCAGGATGGAATACTAGCGGTCCGTGGTAACACTTTAAAAACATTGTAATTTTTTTATGTATTAGACCGACATGTTATTTACACATTCCTGTTGCTCGCACCAACTCCGGATTACGCTCACCCACAGTGGGAATGTACCGAGCTCACAACGACTTGTTTATCGACATTATTATCTATCTTGTGTCGTCTAATGAACTAGGAATCCACGTGAATATTATTCTGCTTGACAACATTTATTTAATCCGTATGCATGTATAAAATGCTAGATATAAATGAAGTTTTGCTTGGAAATCTTATTATGTCTTTGTTTTATCGTCACTTATTTCATTATGTTATCACTTCATTATATTCGTTTCATTTTGTAATTATTCATTACTATTTAATTACTTTAATATATTCACTTTTGTGATTATATTGCTACTGTTGTCTTTTGTTCTTCTTATTGTTAGTATGTTTCAAATTCATTTCGACGTAAAATGTCTTAGGCTCGGTTGCGCCAGCAGAAGTAAATTTGGTTCGAGTAACATTGACCCGAGTAACTTTTTTTACCGTCAGCTCAGAGTAAACTCGATTTCGGGTTGCACAAACGTCTTTTTTACCGCTGTCAAACCGATCATAAGGCTAATAGGGTGCCAAGCGGAATAAACCTCAAATACCGCATTTGTCTATGGAGTTTGATTTATTTCAGTTTTTCACCACTGGCAATACGTACTTTTGCGGTTCAAAACCAGTTCAAACAAACCACTTTATTCTATGAAACAAACGAAACAAACGTCAAACCATCGCTAAAATAACGCGAAATTAAAAGATTCATTTTAATGTTTACAAATTTCAATACGAAAATGACAGCGACAAAATTCAAATGACAAGTACCTATATGGACAAATGTCACATTTTCAAATCAGCTGTGAGAGGACGGCCATTTTTTTTACCAACATTTTTACTTTTACCCACCTATCTTGGAGAGTAAAATAAAGTTACTCATGTATGTACTTTGGCGAGTAAAATAATTTTTACCATCGCTGGCGCAACCCGTTTTTAGTAAAAAAAGTAACTTGAGTAACTTTAAAGTCACTCGAGTAACTTTTTTTACCTTTACTTCTGCTGGCGCAACCGAGCCTTAGGATACAGATTAATATGTTCGTTTCTAATACGCTCATGCTCTGATTCATTATCAATAACTTGTGTCTGTTTTATTTCCGAAAAAATAAATATTTTTTTTTGTTTTGTACAAGGGTAATGGACATATATAAGAGTTAATAGCTGGTCGCTGCCTGTAATTTGACGTAGTTATGTAAAAATGATCCAATCCACAAAATCGTCAAAAATGACTTAAATGCATCAAACTGATGTTAAATATCGATCCTATCGCCCTTTAAAAAATATCCAGGTAAAAAATAAATGTTTATAATTTTTATTACCCTAAGAACCAACCCACACGAGTGAAGGGGTATTTTTTTCCATCATAAACACTATAATATTAACAATAAAAAAGTATTAATATTGCTTAATTACTAACTTACCATTACGCCATTTCCCCGTGGCGGTAGGCAGAGAGGATAGAGCGTCACGCTCTTCTGCCCTGACATACAACTCTCGCCTCATTCACGTTCATACAACTTCGCGTGCAAGCTCGACGGTTATTGAGGCTTCTAACGGACCCATCTTCTAGTATCTGGTTAATCTGGTCATGCCACGTCCCCCGCGGTTGCCTTCTTTTTCTGGCGCTGTCAACACTTGCATTTTATATTTTTCTTACCATTCTTTCCTCAGTAATTCGCCCAAACCACCCTGTTTTAATTCTATGAATTATGCTACGATCAGCTATTCTATGAATTATGCCACGATTAATATTGTTTACAAAAAATCATACATTCAATTTATTTTAAAACCAATATTAATGAAGAAATGTCTTATAAACTCCAAACGTTAATATCTCTAAAATGACTTTGTGTGGATTGCATCCTTTTCGCTTAACTACTTCCAATTGAAGTAGCTACATTCTGTTACGGACTTTAAATTTATCCATTTGCATCACAAACTGTATTATGATTCTTAAAGTCCATCCCCTCGGTGAACTTCTTGGCTTACATCTTAACACATCTTTGACTTGGGAGTGGAAAAAATATTTTATCTAACAAAATTATTAAATCGATATGCAAATGGGCCTTGTTTTAGTTACTAAGTATCAAAGAGAATTTCACAAATTTTTGCTGAAATTTAGTTAGATACAGTTCTAAGTTCTAGAAGCTAAGGGCTATGTATAAACAGACTCATTTATTCCTTTGAAAATTTCACAGCATTCCTCGCTTAAGTATTTTAAAATTAATTATTTATTACATCCTTGGAAAATGTTTCCTTTGTCTATCCACCAAAAAAGTTTAATCAAAATAATAAATTGTACATTTCAAACTAAGTATACATAAATTAAGACACTTTTTTGTGATTGTTGAGAATATTATTTCTTAATAGTTAAAATAAGAGGTAGGAAGACGCCGCATCTATTGGCTGCGTAACTTGACGGACTGGTATAAGTTAACTTGACTGAGTTGTTCCATGCGGCGGTAAATAAAATCGTAATCGCCAGAACGATCGCCGACTTCCGATAGGAGATGGCACCCTGAGAAGAAGAAGAAGAATAGTTAAAAGAAATTAAATAATACATTAATTGATATAAATTAACTTTGTTAAAACCACTTATTTATTGAAAAAAATTCAACATGTTTCGAAGCCAACGGCTTCTTCGTCAGGATAACAAAAATAATATTTAAAAATAATAATAATCTGTTGATAATTTTAATATTGAATTAAAAATTATTAAACAGATGGCGTTTAATAATGGTAATGATAAAAAAATAATTGATATTATTAAATAAAAAGTTTTTTTTAAGAAATTTTTTTAAAAATCTCTTGTTTACCCTTCAATATTTGATTCTGATAAAGATTGGAGGAAAATTATATTTATAAATAATGAAATTTCTAATTCAATAGTTAAAAATATTTCAAATGTTATTCAACCAGCTTTTTATACTAATAATAAATTAAAAAAATACATATTAAAAAATAAAGATAAGGATAATTTTAAAAAAAAATCGGGTGTTTATAAATTGATTTGTAATGATTTTTATTATTTTTATATAGGAAAAACGTTTAGAAATTTAGAAATTAGAGTTAAGGAACACTTAAGGTGTATAAATAGTAATAATTATTCCGAATTTTCTTACCATCTTTTGGCTATGGATCATTCTTTTGATATTAATAAGGGTTTACAAATTTTACGTACAAATTATACAGAATCACAATTTGATAAATTAGAAATTTTGGAAATAAGAAAGAGTGTAAATAGTAAATTGAATGTGCTTTTTGCAAATAGTTGTCTTTTAAATTTATTTTCATGTTAAGTAGGTACTTTATATTATTCATTTTCTATATATAGCTTTTTAATATTTTGATTATTTATACATCGATTTTTAAATTTTATTTTTGTTATCCTGACGAAGAAGCCATTGGCTTTGAAACATGTTGAATTTTTTTCAATAAATAAGTGGTTTTAAGAAAGTTAATTTATATCAATTATAATTATGTTACCACAAAATAAGTTTGCTATATTTGAAGAAGAAATAATATATTATTTAGAAAGAAACATAAAATATGCCAACCTATATATAAGGCGTTAGGTATGTTTTATTTACGCTCCTTTCTTTTATTAAGACATGTATTTTTTTATTTATGGGAGCAATTATTTTTACAAATTAAATATTTTTCAAATCTTTCAGTAGGACTGACAAGATGGCGCCGGGATTTTGAGTTAATTTTTCTTCGAAATAAAATAAATAATATGTCTTACATGGAATTTTTTTAATAATAATTATATTTTTTGAGAGTGATTTTTTATTTCTATATTTATAATAAATACGGAAATGAAGCCTGGAGCTGTTGTAACAGGAACGGTAGTAGATTAAATGCATTGGATGGATGGAAATTCTGAATGCTATGCAGTGGAAATTAGATCACTTGGTAGGGAATGTAAACAAAAGTGTGATTTTAGTAAAGTGAATTGATTTAAGACGGGATCGCGTGGGTGGTTTGGTTATGTGGAATGAATAAATAAGTCTGGTGAATAATTGATGTATGACGCAATTATTTAAGTAATAGAAATGTAGGCCGTCCGTAGAAAACTCCGCGAGAGAGTAATTCTTTCTGCTCTGGCTGCCCCCGCTACAAAGCGGCGAGATAAGTTACTTGGTTACATTTTCTTTTCTAAATGATAAATCTAGTTTGTTTGCAAACTTTACATAAACAGCTTAAAGTTGACCAGTTTCTTTACTACAGTTACTGCAGTCCGAACGGAAGCGTAGGTACTAACTGATCATCAAAATAAAATGTGCAAAGAAAATATCGTTGTTGTGATTATTGTGATGGAAGTGCGATGGGGTGGAAATAATTATATTGACATTAAGCATACTCCTGTTCTGGGCGCTGGGAGCTCTAAACCGCCATCGCCGGGAATTTTGTAAGAAAAGAAGACAATCTACGGAAGACGTGCAAGATGACGCGCTGATTCCGTTCCCTCGCACTGTCGCGACTGCACGCTTTTGGGTTTCTCTTTTTTTCTAGCCGGCGCCTAATTTACCTTGTAATAATCGTAAATTGTAAAACAAAAATATCTTATGATAAATAGCTTTCAATACAAATGTCTTATTTCATTGATTCGCCACTACCAAAATCCCTTCCAAGGATTGATGGACAAAATATTCTTGTTGGCGTATTCTCGCCCGGTCCCACAGTAAACTCGTGTATTAATTAACAGCTAATACGGTCAAATTTATTGATTATACTGTAACGAGGCTAAAAAAAGAATAGCGCACTTCTGTCAAAGTGACAGTTGTTTGAAGTAGGCACAATACTATGGAAGGATTTGGATCACAATCACCTCCGACTTTCGAGTGACGTCTGCAACTTTCCAGAAAAATCTGGAAAGTACGACTACTTGCTGGTAAACACTGGAAACGTCTGGACAACAGCATTAGCCATATAAATACGACCCACGGGAGAAAGGTTTGAGTTGTTTTCCGAACACGGTTGACAGGCGATAACAGAAGCGAAGGTAGCCGCGGACGGCGGTCAGTCCGGCCAAGCGAGCGGCAGCGGCAGTGATGCCAAGCGAGTGGAAATTGGACAGCGATTCTAGAAAGTTCTTGTGCGGAAATTGATGGAATATTCTAGTGAACAGTGAATAAAGTGTTAAAGCGAATATAAAGTGTCTATTTACGAGTGATAAATTGCGAAACAGTTTAATTTAAGGAATAGCTTACATTTAATAGCGATAAGTGACCTTGTTAGTTTAATTAGTTAATCGGTATTCAATAAATCCTGTATTAATTCCCAGCGTTTTCATTAATTCCTCCTGCAGCCACGACGCTTGACAATACATTATTATACCTTTAAATTAAGTTTTTTTTAAAGTTAGTAGGTATTAAGGGAAAACAAAGAACGCTTACACAGAGTTTGTAAGATTCATAAATTTAATGATTTTATTGAATTTTTGTTTATTTAAAAATATATATTCATTCTTCAACGACATATATTCATATATAGTTCATATTGCCAACGTCACTTGACTATCCTCGTATAAAACCAAAAAAAATACAGTTTAATCAAGATGTCTCATAGAGACGAGGCTATTTAGAAAAAAAAATTACATGGGAAAGTAGGTATGAAAGTCTTTCTGGGTATTTATAGGGCTTACAACCTGTTGGCTTTGGTGGTCATTTTACACACATTTTCCTTTGAAATCGTAATATAGACACAGAAAAAATCAAATTTTAAATAATAAATTAATGACAATTAAAACAATCTCAATTAATGAAGATAACACTAATATTAATAATAATTATGTAAATTATTGACCATTGAATTTATCGTCAGAGATACGTAGAGACTTACAGGTTAAATCATGATACAAAAGAACAATTTTTTTTTTTAATGTTGGATATTTAAACTCAAGAAATTCTAGGGCACATTACTGAGTGTCTTATAATTTTTTAAATAGTATACAATTAAAATATATTAACGCGCCAGACGTTTAAAATTCCCGCAAATAACTCGCGCTAAGCATGTATCATCATTTGAACTAGTCCATCGCGCAAGACAATGACGATATATCAACTTGGAGAAGTAGTTCCCTGTACATTAAATATACAGCGAGCACCAGTCATGATACGCCGGGAGAGCCGTGCTGGGCGGGCGCGGCGCCGGCAGCGTCAGCGCGCGGGAGCAACTGGAACTGGAGCTGGAACTGGAACTCCGGTATGCGGTCCAATCGTACGCCATACATTTTCTAGTATTGGCCCGCGGTAGGTTCATAAATATTTAAGAGCTACATAAGTCATAAAGTCCTCACAGAATGGGAATACTCCGGGGTCATTACAATATTCATGGCTACCAGGGTTGACACGAGTGTTTCTCGAGCTTGAAATTACTTTGGAGTTCTATTGATAGAGACTCGATTCTCCAAAGTGTCGTTAGTAGGGTGGTACTTACTTTTGATCAGGAAATGTTCATACAATGTCTTGATATTTTAACACTGAACTGAATCTGTATCATCGATATTTATGCAGATGTGTAGCACTTCAAAACTATAGGGGCCAGTGTTAGATCTTAACAATTTTTGAGAATGTTTTCGAAGTAAAATATTATAAATTAAAGTACAAATTAAAATAGGTATGAAATATTCAAAAATTTATTTGTCTCAAAAATAGGCCATACTTTACAAAATAATTATTTGGAGGTGGATGAGCCCTCCGGTTTAGTATGAGTTGAAGCGCGGTTGATGATGTAAAGTCACGATGGGTTGACAGAATTTATTTGATTATAAAACACAAGTTATAATGAATACAGTAGTGTACAAAGATTACAATTGAAAGCGTGACGTTCGAAGGTATGACGGCAAGGGCTTCCGCTACACGAACCGTTCACTGGGGAAGTGAGATAGTCTACTCTGGAGCCTACCGTTTTTATAGTTGTTGCGGACAAAGGACTCGGCGTATTATGACTTCGTCTTACTCGGCCGCTCGTGTGTGTAATATTTAGTCTGGTCAGCAATGTGAGTTCATCCGCTCTTCAGGCCCCCTGCTATATGTCGCCTTTGTACTTGGTCATTGGTACGGCTAACATCGTCGCCTTGTTCGTTGTGCTCAGCGCTTCCATTGTCGTTCTTTCCCGAATTCAGCGTTCTGATTTCGACCGTTGTACCGAGAGCGACGGCCTTTCGTGTTTAGGTGCTGGTGTATTCGGTACCTCCTTACTCGTGTATGTGCATGCGTCTTTGACTGACACAATTATATTAGAAACGAATCAGGTGGAAGTTAAAAGTGCTAATAAATTGCATAGTCTGCGCCTTGCGTGAGAGGGTTATGAATTGGCACGCTCAGTTAACTATGCACCATTAGACCGATAGGATGAATTACACTAAAGATATCCTGAGATGATCACATTACTAACGCAGATGAACCAAAATGGAAGTATAAGTTAAGGAAACTAAAAAAATCTTTTAAAAGGAAAGAGAGCTGCGTATTTCGGTCACATTCTCCCCAATGCGAAATATAATCTTTTGAAGGGTGGGTAATGTTAATTAGTAGATTGAAGATCACAAATATGGCAGTTAAATGAAGAAATCCCTCCTTAAGGAATCTTCCGGTTTTCGTTAATGAAGTGTAAAAAGTCTATTAGGGAGGCTTAAGGTAGAAGCAAATAAGGAATTATACTATTTACTTTGAATTTATTAAGGCTTAACCGATCTTACAAGTGAAATGTAGTTGAAAAGATTAAATGCTTCTAGTCTAATAAAAGGTAGAAGATGGAGTAATTACGTGCTCCTAATCTATAATTGATTGTCTCGCTCACATTAAGGTCCACCTAGTCTATGACTCATAATCACCATTAATTATATAGTAGATGGCATTATAGAAAGTGATCCGCAGGTTGCACATTTCAAGTTTTCAGTTCCAAGTTCCAGCAAACCAGTTTTATTTTTCATAGAACAAATGCTTAGCTTGTTTCGAAAACAGTAATGAAATTGGTGCGACATATATTCCATGTAGATACGAATATCTATTTTTAAAAATATTTTACATAATTATCTATGTAACGATGTCTATCACTAACGCTACCAAGTGCTGCGTTACTTTAGATGGCGCTGTTCTTACAGCCTTGCGCGCCACCGAACGCGCATAACTCGCGGCCTCAATATATATATATATATATATGACAATACTCTGTTTTTATGTTTTAATTAATTAATAGTTCATTTTATGTGAACAATTGTACACTTAACAAAAATTTTGTCATTAAATAATAATTAAGAGAATAGGGTTTGTTTTGATTTAGGAGATACTAACCTAATATAAAACTCAAATATGTAAAAGTACGTCATTTTTGACAATTCGTAGCTAAAAAAATAAAAACACTAAAAAGGCTTTAGTAAATTCATATTAATTTGCTTAAATTCATTAATTTCTGTTGCGTTCATGATTCTAAATTGTGGTACTTTTGCCCTAACATAAAATGTCTGTCAGCCCTTGCTCCCTCGTTAGACACGTGGGCAGGCTGCGGGAGGCGTCACGCGAGGGGGTCAGGCGAAGACGTGTCCGAGACATCGGATAATTCCGCTCAAGCACCGAGCGGCGGGGTAGTTGTCTCACCCCGACGTTAATATTCAAGAGGGTTTATTGTTTTCAGCGCGCCCCGACCCCGCGGCGGTGAGCAATGTTTGGGGAAGATCACGTTTGCGAAATTGCCGGCGAAATTAGGGGCGGAGTAATGAACCCACCGCGTACTTTAAAAATGACGCATGACACGAGGGTTGTAACATAATTAACGTTAAATTTTGGGCTGGCCATTTTTTTTTGTAACACCATATAAATTTTTTTTAGTCCAGTCCATATAAATTACAATACATACATATTTGTAGTAGTACAGTAGTTTATTGATGTGATGGTTATGATTCACCTAGTGATCCAGTGGTTGGTGGTTCGAGCCCCATTCTAGTTAGCAAGTTAGTCCTATATTCTTAGCACAATCGTTGTTTAGCTTAGTTTGAAAGAAAATATTAAGAATATTTATATTAAAGAAAACACATTATTATTATGAAGTTACAATTTCAGAATAAAGTTTTGTGAGTTATTAAACAAATTTTTATTAATCGATTAGAAAAGATATACAGTAATTGGATAATGTGCCACTTCACATAGGTGGAAATGGTGTTATTACATTGTGTAAAGTGATCACTTAAGCCAGCCCTACGATAGGTTGTTAGCCCCATAAAGACCTAAAATAAGGCTTTCATACTTACCTTCTCATTTAAAAAATAGATGAGTCTATATGAGACATCTATCATATATGTGTATCATGAAGTTGTTATTTATTTACCTTACATTAATAATAATAATATTTTTATAATAATATTTTTTTCTTCATTCTTTTCACATTTACTTAAATGTGATCTTGAGTAAATGGAATTAGTTATAACAGAATGTAAGTAAACTTAGTAAAAACTACTACCAGATTTACGGTCTACCGGTTTCGAGACGTACCCGTCTCTTCTTCAGGACCAACACTACACTACTACATTCACAACACTATACACCCCAACCATAGTATTGTAAAACTATCACCACTATTGTTGACATGCGTGTTAATCTTGTCAGAGAAATTGAACTACTCAGACCGTAAATCTGGTAGTGGTTTTTACTAAGTTTACTAACATTCTGTTATTATGTCTAACCACAAAGTTAATGCTTTAAATATTAATAATATTAATAATGGAATTGGTTATTTCTGCCTTTTTTATGAATTAACAAATATTATAAAATAAAATAAAAAAATGTATTTTATAAACCAGGGACAGATCGTAGAATCATAGTAATCGCCAGCTTGCTAGCTTTCCACGTCCCATTCCGACCTACCAGACAGAAGTACCTCTTTTCCCTTCCAATTTATCAAACCAACAATAGGAAATCCTCTCTCATTCCACGCATATGTTTAGATTATAATTACCTCTTAAATTCAATAGATATTTTTAACACTAAATATGAAGAGTATCGTCATATGGTGAGGCAGATATTAGAAACTCGTCCCCCCCCTGATCATGTATATTATATACATCACGAGCACCTTTATGTCTACGTTAAAGTTAAATTTGGAACAATCGGTTAAATGACGTTTTATCTGTCATTGTAAAATTGACTTATCTATGATTATATCCTATTTGTGTTATCCTTTAATTGTGGGAGACATTTAACTATTTTTTTTTTGTATTTCATCTTATCAAGCGATTGTCTCCGAATTAAATAAAATAAAAAATCAAATCACGAAATCCCGGTATTAAAATGTTGGGATTGGTCTCCCTAGTTCGTAATGAACTTGTATATTGTAAACATTACGATGCAGTTGACGGGCGTACTCATTTCGAACGGTTATCGGTGCACGCCACGCCTAATGAAAGATTCTAAGGGCGCAGTAAACCACAACCTTATAGGGGTACCTTTTCACATCAAATTGTACAGGCCTAGCAGGGTGGACGCTGTGGGGTGTATTGAGAAGATATTTTTTTGGGATTTTCTTGGAATAAGTTTCGTTGAGTATTTCTCGAGTCTCGGTCTCGTATTCAGAGTCATTATCATCTAAGTATTGACTCTGAATTCGGGCCTCGGTCTCTTAAAGTCAAAAATTTCTACCCCAGTAATACCGGGAATGTCAACAAGTAGATAAATAAATATACATATTAAAATGTACTATCAAATTATGTATTTTTGAGAAGGGATACATGAAATATAAATAATTAAATTGGGAAGGAAAAAACATATTATAATTTTCAGAAATAAAAAATCTTTTAATCTTGTATTAATAAAAAGTAAAACATTATTAATATTTAGTATTATCTTTGTGGTTAGATATTTTAACAAAATGATATTTATTTTAGTATATAACTCCTGACGAAGAGACGGGTTACGTCTCGAAACTGGTAGACAAAAAAGTAATTTTTAGTGGTTGTACACTAACAAAAAACATTTTGTTGACAAGAAAACACTTTGTATGAAACCACTATTTATTGATCAAGAAATATTGTAGATGTCTTACAGAGACGAAGCTATTTCTATCGGAAAATTTTTGAAGTAATTCCTATAAATACCCAAAGAAGTTTTTGGGTATTTCTAGGGATTACGACCTATCGTACGGCTGGCTTAAGTGATCAATTTACACAAAGTAACGTTCGCCAATTCTACCCATTGTTGACCACCTGATCTTCAATATATGTTAATTTTATACATTTCCTTCCAAGTATGACTTCCATACCTAACTTCTCATTTAAATAGCTTCGACTTTGTGAGACATCTATAATGTGTCTTGATTAGTGTTAATTTCCATGGGGATGAAATTCAGATTTATGTTCTTGAAAAATTGTAAAAAAAAACTCTTATATTATTGAATTATTATCATGTTTAGGGGACAATGGTCCCTTCCTCAGGATACAACGCTTAATAAAAATTAAAATTGGAAGAACAGAAATTAACAAAATATATGGGAATTGTAAAACTAATTAAGAATTAATGTGAAAGTAAATTTTAAAGTTTTCTTTTTACAAAAATGCGTTATTTATAAAAATCAATACTTTTAATTATCAACAATTTTAATTTAAAGTAAGCTTTGTATTCCAATAAAGTGACCATTGGTCTTGAAATATGTTAATAATTCAATAAATACTGGATTTATATCAATATAAATAGTTATAAACAAATTTATTTCGCTCTTATGAAAGAATTTAAGTTTGTGTTTCCGTAATGAGTGCGATATAATAATTACATTTTTTTTATGTATCAAAATGGCAGAACCAAAAATAAATATATATGTAGCAGCTTCATGTAGCAATATATATATATATATATATATATCTAGATATATATATATATATATATATATATATATATTATATATATATATATAAAATAATTGTAAGAAAAATCAAACAATGGCATTCTACAATGTCACACTTTCCAATTTACGTGACATCTGCTTGACATTGTATTACAGCGCACGATGTTCATCATACCGTTCATAATAATATCACGAAAAATTCACAAATGAATTCCACACGTTTCACATATTGCCAGTTAGGGAGGCAGTCTGATTCTATCTATCTTGCGACTTATTAGTAGTTAGAAAAAATTTGAAGAAATATATAAATAACAAAAAATATCGATATATCGTTCCCTGGAACAATAAGGTATCTTCTGACATCGAGTGCAAAGTGTTTAACATATTTTGATTCAAAATATTGTATTTTGTCAGGGTGTTGTGGCTGTGGGAGGTAAATAAAACACTGGTAAATGATTAACGTATTATTGATTTTCAATTTTTTTTTAATTCAATTTATTTATTTTTTAAATATCATTTACATTACAAACCTATGTTTAATTCGTAAACATTATTAACAAGTGAGATAATATACAAACAAAAAAATATCAAACGTATATAAATTCATTCATATCAAAGGTGTAGTAGAATCCTGCTTCGGAAAATCCCTTCAGACACATGGAATATACCAATACCCAAAGTGATTTTCTTCAGCATAGCTGTGGCTCTTCCAAAAGGCATAACCGTCGCCAGGTTGGTCCTGTATATTGGAATGTGAAACAATCTAAGCTGACGATGTATAATGTAATTATCAGGAACATACAAATCTATGCTTTGCATAATTTCAGTATTATCGATCATACCGCGCAACAATCGATAAAAATGTGTAATCAAATACACATTCCTTCTAGTCTCTAGACTATTGTAGCCAAGCACACCCTGAAGAAACTCGGTTGAGTAAAGCCAAGGATAATGCCCGTACTCTCTCATGTAGAGATATCTCATAAACTTCTTTTGGACTTTCTCCACCACATGTGATTTAATTACTTCACTGGACATAAATTTAATCGGACCATGTTTTAAAATTCACACCAAATCTCGCTATAGTCACTCGAAAATCTTCCACTCGTATCTAGAAATTCTGAATGAAATCACCCTGATTATTATGAAACATTTCTCACACGTCAGTAGGTACTTAATTGCTGATTAAAATGGTATATCACATTAAATTTGTTGTCGCTTGGTCACACCGAATCACCGATCTATCTGTATATTCGCTTTCGCGGTAGCGTACATGATTCACATCCTTTCACTACAATACACAATGCAAATACTGAGTGCGCCGTGGCCACACGTAATTGTAGATGGATAGGCATACACTTTTAGGTGTCGAAACGCAATATTCTCGCATCTCGCAAGCAGTTCACGGTAACTCTTACCCAAATAATTACGTGTACAATAAATAAGGCGTGTGTTGAAGGCATCAGAATCGGAGGGCGTCCATGAAAGATGTATAATTATATAAACCAACTGTCAAACTCCCACACATCCACACGCGATCGCAAAACTCTTAATAACGAACCACGTCCTTCCCTAAAGATGTATGAAAGTAGACGAATTAGAAAATAGCAAAAGTAGTAAGCCAACATGATGATCTTTGTTCTCTATGGGGAAACTGCATCATGGTAGTTATTGAATTAATAATAATAAAAATTGGATCCTTTATATATATATAATGTCGTTCTCATGATTACTCACCTTGCGGAGAGTTAGTATTTGAAAGGTCAGTGTGAAGTCGGCCGCGATCCGCGAGACAACGCCTTGTGTCGTGAGGTACTCGAAGCGATTAATAAAGCGAATAATCGAGCGAAGTACCTGATTGGCGAAATAAACCGGAGCGATTAATTCGAATTGTATGGAATATTCTAGTGAATATTAAATACGTGTAACCCAGCGATAATAAATAATTTATAGATAAGTGATGAATTACGAAACAGTATGATTTTAATTATGGTTTATTAATTTAATTCGTATTAAGTGACTTTGTACATTGAATAATTAATTAATGAATCTATAATTAATTTCCAGTGTTCTCATTCAATCCTACCGCAGCCACAACATGTGATAATATTAACAATTATTTGTACACAAGTTGACATTCAAAAATAGGAATTAACGGTTAAAACTATAATTGGGAAATTAGTCAGTTAGTGATGATTTTAAACTGATTGAAATATTGTCTGAATTTTGATGTAAAATGATATTTGATATGAAAATGTTAGATGGTTCCTTGTTGTTCCAAGGTAACATTATGTCGTACTGAGTTTTATCTTTTCACAATTCCTAAATTTATATCAGAAATCTTACATTTGCTTTTATATATTCATATTAAATATATTCAACGAAAATAAAAAAGTTAAATAAAGTTTTTTTTTTTCATTTTCTAGAAATTTATTAGGATAAATGCTTTTATAAGAAGTGTTTCGAGTTAAATTTGATCGCAACGTTCCTACTTTAAAAACATTTTGTCATTGTATATAATTTAAAGCTGAAAGACTTGATAAAAATTTCAATTACATTCTTCTAGTTGATTTCACTTTTGAGAAACAATTCACATTAAAATAATTTGAAGACTTTTTTTTCTTCCTTAATAAGAGAACAGAACGAACACAAAAAATGTAATGATGTATTTAGTTTAATAAATCGTATTTTATTTGAGAAGTAACGGCTGTTCAGAACTTATGTTTCTTTCAGAATTTAATAATAAAAATAAAGATAAGTCACAAATATTCATACTTAAAAATCTATCTGTCAAAAAAAAAAATCATCATTGAGACCAAACTTAGGAAAATAGATTAAGCTACAATAATCCGTATACATATACAGTTGCCAGATTTTAACTTTTTTTTAAGTAAGAAATGGGACTTGAGTTATATCATAATATACACAGTATATGACGACATATACTTCTTGTCAGACGTGTTTTCACTGCTTGAAGAGATTTATGAGTTAAAGTTTGTTGGCTTGCCATCTCTTAGTACTTAATCGTTTTTCTTATCCAAATGCATCATAAACGTAGGTATATGCATACTTTAGCACGATCGAACTACATTTTTATTTTATTTGTATTGGCAACACTGAGAGCGAAAAGACTGCCTGCGACCGAAGAAAACAAACCATTCCGTCGCCCGCCTCGATCGAGTCAACCACGCTCGTATCATTTTCTTGAATATTAGTATTGTTACCACGATTGTGTATTGAATAATATAAGACAGTGTGAAATATAAGAAATCAAGAAGGGGATGGTGAGCATGGCAACTCCGCAAAGACAAACACAATAAGCTGACCGAACATTTATTTTATTTTATTTGATGAAGCAAAAAACAGGCACAAAATGCCCACAGGTTTTATGCTTGATGTTATGATTATACATATTTATACTAGCCATAAACCCGTGAAAAATCACGAGACATATATAATGACAAAAATAATTAATAACGAATCTTGCGTGTAACTGAACCGCGCGCTGATTGACGTGTCACACTCGGGCGCCCGGCCCTATTTAGTGGCTGGTTATTATCAGCAGTGTTGTTGTTGTAATTCCAGCTATATTTGAAATTAATATAGTAAAAGTGAAGTTTGTCTACAAATCGACTGCGCGTGCAAAATTAATACCTTTTCAGACGACTACACTGGAAAAAGAATGAAATGCGCAAGGTACAAATCACACAAGGAGGTTATGATAGTTGAAGTATCACTTATTTTTTTGTTGATATATAAATTATTTAATTGTTCTTCATTCGTATTAATCCAAGGCTTGGGTGTGACTCTTTTCCTTAAGTAGCAGCAACAATTTTGCGTCTAGACATAGGTATTTAAATTAATTTTCCAATGAAAATTTTTTAATCATCATCAGCATGCATCGTTGCTTGGCTTTGAGACGATTACCTGTATATATTGATTGACTAGCTACAACCCGTCAAAAATGAGGTGCTTTTATTTTATATTTCTGCCGCCGATTAAGGCTGTGAGAAAAGCGTCATCTCGAGTAGCGTAGAGTCTTGATAACGTTAGTGATGGAAGTTAAAGAGAAATATGTTTTTTTTTGCTTCTTATACCTCATTACTTGTTACGTTAGTGAGGAACATTGTTACGTAGAGAAATATACCTTTTTTGTACCTCATATATTATACACCTCACGATTATTTGTGCCATCTGGGAGCGTTAGTGATGGACATTGTTGCACAGAGAATCATATGTTTTGATCAATGACTAATACGAATGACAAATGCGATACTGTAATGGATGCACTCATTAGTTTCAATTTTCATAAAACTGAAATATTGAAAAAGAAATTAAAAATTAAAAAAATCTAATTTATTATATTTTATGAATAAAAACATAAAGTCGATTTTTAATTTTATTTAATGACAATTTTGAAATCATACAAATTCAAGAAACGGACGGATGTTCTAAATTATTAATATTGGGGATTATTTCATTTTCGATATTTAATTTGTCGTGTTTTGAAGCACTTTTGGTTAAAAGATTTTATAGCTGTTAAATTATCATCTAGAGAGATTTACTCAGTAAATTTCACAATGATTGTTCCAAAATTTTCAGATGGTTTCACGGATCCAATTTCCGTAGAAGTTATCAATATCGAGATTTCCAGGATCAAATTTTCATTGCGATTGGCTTTAATAATTTCATTATTTTTCATTTCTATAAGGTCTATAAGGTAATTCTATAAGGTCTCGAATATAATGGAAACCTCTATTAAAAAAAAAAACATCCCAAAAAATATTGAGTTTTTATAAACAATGTATCAATCTAGGCTATTTCTGTAGTTAACCTAGAATGATTAACAACTTCAACTCAATATTATGCAGTGATGGTAGCCTGAATATATATTTTGCAGACTTAGTTTAGTCCTTTCCTAGCCATGCAGTAATTAAACTAGTTTTTCCAATAATATGGGAAGTACAGGGTGTAACAGAGCTAGTCCACAATACCTTACAGGTGGATTACTGCCTTGATTATGAGTCGAAAATTTCAAGCAACCGTGACTTAATATCAATAGTTAAGGAGATGTGCGACATCAGAATTTGCATTTATTTTTCAATATTTCTGACTTTTTTTGCAAAACGTTAGACTATTGTTACAGTAACTTATATCGATTACGTATCATTCATTTTAATAAAACTTAAGTAAAATAATAAAAACCCTGAAAAAATCCAATTAGAATATTTTGCAAAAAAAGAAGGTTATTATCATATTATTTGATTTGTATTAATGGGAATGAATTTTTAATATTATATATAGGTAAGTTACCGTTATGATAGTCCAACGTTTTGCAAAAAATAAGTCAGAAATATTGAAAAAAAATACAAACATTGATGTCGCATATCTCCACAACTTTTGACCTTAGGTCATGATTGCTTAACATTTTAGACTTATAATCATGGCATAAATCCACCTGCAAAGTATTGTTGACTGGCTCTGTTACACTCTGCATATGAAATAATATTCATATTATAAAAAAAATATAATTAGAAATAACTAATACAAAACCAATTATGAGATGAGCTTAATAGGAAGGTCCTGTTAAATGAATGCAATATTTTGTTAAAATATAATGATTGAATTAAAATATTAGTGAGTGCTACATATTAATGGCAATATGTATGACGTGAACTATTTTAATGCAATTTAAGTCAGTAAAAGTATTTTATTTTAATTTAAAATGCTTTAAAACTTAAATTAATTATGGTGACACGAGTTACCAGCATGGCTGCGTATGTGTACTTTATATTATAATAGTGTAAAGGTTTACAGCAAAATTTTAGTGTGGTTAATGCACGATCACTCCACACAACAAAATTCGCAAAATTCGGCTTTGCCGAGATTTATAGGGCGCCGCCACGTTGACCTCGAATCTCACGCACTCTGCATTTGCGCGTTGATTTAATATCTCATATTAAATCACCATGTTGATTGATTTAATAACTCATATTAATCACTTGTTAATTTATTACGTAATTCTAAATTCTGTGGGTAAAAGGAACACCCGAATGAGTCAAAAGTGTAGATTTTCAAGAGAGACAAAACAAAATTTGGGGATTTCGTTTTTTTACGAAATATCTCTTAATTTTCATTTCGTTTGTTACTTTTATCTAATTTTTATACGAGTAGTTTTGTTTAATGCTCAAGAACGTTGAACCAAGTTGGACGATGTCGTTATTTCTTGCCATTAATTATTATTGTTAATTATTGAATAAATCATGTCATTTATTCTTTTTCAAAAAATTATGAAATAGTCGAATTTTATTTTATTTTGTGACTCATCAAATTTTTCTTGCTAGAAATATATCTAAAGAGCAACATTGCACAATTAACTCAAAACTCGATTTTATTGACTAATTCGGTTGTTTCTTTCACCCACAGCACATCAAGCATTAAAACTGCTTTCTGTAATATTAAATTCACTTATTTTTGGTATAAAGTTCATATAATGAATCTCAGTGTCACTATAGGATATTTGGATATGCTAAGATGACATTATCAGGATCATTAAGGCGATCGTCTAGCAGAATGAGCAAATTTCATCATTTTTTCTCATATCTTCTCTTGCGTTTTTTATCACATTTTTGTATGGAAATATCTTATTTTAAAATTTATTCATCGGGTTACATATATTTTAAATACGAATATCTTATTAAAATGTCACAAAGTAAATTATATAATTGATTAATAAATTACCAAACCTTCGATGTTTTAAAAATGAACAACATTACTCCACTTTGTGGGCCTTTTATGACTGAACGGTCTGTTGAGATGTCTTTTTTATTCAATAATATTATAAAGTAAAAAATTGTCTTAAATTTATTACAATTATAGCAAAATCTGTTAGTTTGTATACTTGCAATTTATGTTTTAAAAAATACTGTTATGTAAAAATATTTTATTTTTTTGTGGGATTAATTCAACTCTTTTTACATGGTTGACAACTTTTTTACTTCAATAGTCAAAAGAATAGATATTATAATTTTATAATAAAAACAAAAAATAATCAAAATCTTTGTCGATATTCCTGATTTTAGATATTTAATCAAGACGCAACGTATTTATGACACAATACGCAATGCCTTGATTAAATAGCTTAAATCTGAAATCAAGAATAATTTTTGTTTTTTTTTTTTGTATTAATTTTAAAATAATAATGTCTATTCTTTTAATTTGTTAAAGAAAAAAGGTTATAAACTATCTATAAAGTATTGAAAAAAACACACAGAAATTAAAAATAATTTAAAAAACAGTGTTTTTTAAAACATAAATTGCATGTAAACGTACTAACAGATTTTGCAATAATTGTAACAAATTTAAGATAAAAGTTTACTTTGTGATATAATTGAATAAAAAAGACATCTCAACAGTCATAAAAGGCCCACAAAGTGGAGCAATTTTCTTCATTTTTAAAACATAGAAGGTTTTGTAATTTATAAATCAATTATATAATTTAGTTTGTGAAATTTTAACAAAATATTCGTATTTAAAATAAACGTAATCTGATGAATAAATTTTAAAATGAGATATTTCCGTACAAAAATGTGATAATAAACGCATGAGAAGATATGAGAAAAAATGGTGAAATTTGCTCATTTTGCTAGACGATCGCCTTAATGCCCTAGTGATAATATATACCTATGTTAAAAAATAACATGTATAAAATTCAATCAATGGACTAAATACCAAGATACTAAATTATAATATGTCAACCACAACCAACCTAACTTACCACTTTAAAGATCATTAATTATAATACACATCGTACGTGAAAATATAACGCTTAAAAGGGTAAAAAAATTAAGGTTTAAAAGAGAAAAAAATTTAGCCGGTCGGTTTGGAGCACTGCGCCTTTTACGTTGCACTCACGGTAGAAATCCTTCGTGTATTATATATAAGTGGGGGAGTTTCAGTTTAATGATATAAGGTTGGCCACGTAGGACCCTTACGGGATAAATTTAAGAACACTCCGGCTCTGCGAATAACAGGGTCGTCGCAAAATCTGTGGGCTATTTTGGATTTTAGCGAAGAGTGGTTGATAATGTTTGGGTTATATCCTCCGGAAAAACACGGCCGTAACCGCAGAGATGAAGGAAAAAACAAAAATAAGAACACCCACAATCTTCCGAAATTCGGGCCAAATTACGGGGTATGCCTGATCTGGATAGCATTATAAGGATGCTTTTTTGAACGTAGCAGGCGAAGCTTACAATGTTAAAACAAACAAGAATGAACTTATAAGCCTATAAAATAACAGTCAGCAAGTTTAAATTTTTGTTGCTGTTGTATTGGTACATTTGTTACTGAAGTATTTTTTTAATAGATTTATGAACACGGAATACGTATCACATCAATATTCTTACTACATATTTTCAAAGTAAGATAAATGCTTGTGCTCTGAAAATAGGATTAAATTGCTGGTCTCCTGGAATGGAGC